>KV017456.1:132767-182686 GCA_001598015.1 Dorcoceras hygrometricum
AAAACTCAACCAAGGACAAAGAATCCTGCCAGCCACCACTGAAATCCATCACAACTGCACGCAGCATATCCTCTAAAGTCTGGATGGTCCGCTCAGACTGACCATCTGTCTGTGGGTGATAGGCTGTACTCATAGCCAATCTCGAACCCATCGCTGCTTGCAGACTCTTCCAAAAATAAGAAGTGAACCTTGGATCTCTTTCAGACACTATCGAAACAGGCACTCCATGCAATCTAACCACATGGTCGATATACAGCTTCGCCATTTTCTTCATCGAACACCTCACGTCATAGGGAATGAAATGGGCTGACTTCGAAAGTCTATCAATCACCACCCAAATCGCATCACATCCCCTACTCGATCGAGGTAGATGAGTCACAAAATCCATCGCGATATACTCCCAATTCCATTGGGGCACCTCTAAACTCTGTAGCAATCCACCAGGTCTCATTCTCTCAGCCTTGACCTGCTGGCAATTCAAACATCTAGCAAAAAAACCAGAGATGTCGCTCTTCATGCCTTCCCACCAGTAGTGAGGCTTCAAGGCATGGTACATCTTTCTCTCGCCCGGATACACACTTATCTATATATCTCTCAATCCACCAGCTGCTGCTCACCAAAATCAGCAGACATCGAAACAATAGGTATCTTACAACAGACACCAGCGGTTGCTCACAACAGAAATCAGCTCTTTCCCTCAACGAAACCACCAGCAACTATCAGACGTTGTATTTTCAAAAGAACATCAAAACGACGCCGCATCAACTAATAAAAACGACATCGCCTCTCCAACAGCAGCTGGTTACTCAAACCATCGGCTGGTCACCAACTAAATCAAATTCCTCGCAACGCAACAGCTGATAGCAGATTCCTCTTCAAGTACTACTGCTGATTTAACGAAACGACAACGTATCATCACTCGCTACAGTACCGTTGACTTGCGCTGACGTCTGAAATGCGCTACGTCTGATTTTCACGAAACGAAGGCGTCTTACTCCCTCACCATCAATAACTGATAAGACTTCATCAACTAGCGCTACAGCTGAACACTAACGCCTGAATTCCTACTGGAATCAGATTTCTCTCGTAAAACCCTCAAATCTACGCGACTATTCTCAAATCAAATCGATTAATCACTAATCTAAAATCTGATTCCTCACAGTCTCCCCACCTTAAGAGATTTCGTCCTCGAAATCAAAGGCAAACTCAGGGAAGAATTCAATCAAACATCATAATCAAACACAATCATCTAATCAAGCTCAAATCAAATCTTAGAAATTACCTGGAATTACACTATCAGTGCTCAAAGAGATGAGGCAAATCCTGTCTCATCTTCTCTTCAACCTCCCAGGTAGCTTCTTATCGGCCATTCTTGCTCCATTGGACCATCACCAACGGAATCACTTTGTTCCTCAACTGCTTCTCCTTCCGATCCAAAATCTGCACTGAGTATTCAACATAGATCAAGGCAGAATCCAGCTCAACCTCGTCGGTTCTCAACACATGGGATGGATCTGGCTCATATTTCCTTAACATTGACACATGAAAGACATCATGCATCGCTGCCAACTCATCAGGCAGTCTCAATCGATAAGCCAACTGTCCAATCCGATCAACAATCTCAAAGGGACCAACGAATCTAGGAGCTAATTTGCCTTTAAATCTAAAGCGCATCACGCTCTTGAAAGGAGAAACTTTGAGAAATACTCGATCGCCAACCTCAAACTCTAACGGCCGACGTCTTCGGTTAGGATAGCTGGTAAATCAATCTTGTGCAGCCTTCATTCTACTTCGAATCAAATCAATCTGGCCTTTCATATGCTGCACAAAATCAGGGGTAGAAAGCTGTTTCTCACCAACTTCTTCCCAACAAATCGGAGATCTGCATTTTCGACCATACAACGCCTCAAATGGAGCCATCCCGATAGTCACTTGGTAGCTGTTGTTATACAAAAACTCAACCAAGGACAAAGAATCCTGCCAGCCACCACTGAAATCCATCACAACTGCACGCAGCATATCCTCTAAAGTCTAGATGGTCCGCTCAGACTGAGGCAACTCACAAGGAATCCAGCGCCACCAAAATCATCGAAAACAACGGCTGGAATCGACAGAATTCTAGGGAAGAAACGTTCGGGTGAACAGTAGCTAGAACGAGGGTTTGAAATTGGATATCAGAAATATTGGGTTCAGAATAATTCTAAGTGTCGATCAATACTTATCTATATATCTCTCAATCCATCAGCTGCTGCTCACCAAAATCAGCAGACATCTAAACAGTAGGTATCTTACAACAGACACCAGTGGTTGCTCACAACAGAAATCAGATCTTTCCCTCAACGAAACCAGCAGCAACTATCAGATGTTGTATTCTCAAAAGAACATCAAAACGACGCCGCATCAACTTGTCAAAACGACGTCGCCTCTCCAACAGCAGCTGGTTGCTCAAACCATCGGCTGGTCACCAACTAAATCAAATTCCTCGCAACGCAACAGCTGATAGAAGATTCCTCTTCAAGCGCTATTGCTGATTTAACGAAACGACAACGTATCATCACTCGCTACAGTACCGTTGACTTGCGTTGACGTCTGAAATGCGCTACGTCTTATTTTCACGAAACGACGGTGTATTACTCCCGCGCCATCAATAACTGATCAGACTTCATCAACTAGAACTACAGCTGAACACTAACGCTTGAATTCCTACTGGAATCAGATTTCTCTCGTAAAACCCTCAAATCTACGCGACTATTCCCAAATCAAATCGATTAATCACTAATCTAAAATCTGATTCCTCACAACCGCCGTCGCCGCCGTCGGAAATATCATTCCGACCATTCCGGCGAGGAGATTACGTCCGTGAAATCTTCGTCGTGTTTTCTAGTATAGACCGACGAAGGAATTGGGATTCCGGTCGTGGATCGGATTAGGTGGCCGACACAGCCAACCGTTGAAGTGCCGATTTCCTCGTTAAATTGGTCGGAGCCAGGCGCCTAGATGGCAGCAAGGTACTGATCTAAACATCCTATGTTTGTTTATATACTGATTTGCAGGTGTATTGACCGTTCCTGGGCTCCAATTTTTAAATCTTCCACGGCGCCAACAGTTAAATCACAATTTGCAAAAAGGGAGATATTTCAGGCGTTGGATATCTTATCAGCAATTGGTATAATCAGTCGTTGGTTGTTATGATCAGCAGTTGTATTCTACTTCAGTAGTGAGCATATTCAGACGTTGGCGTGTTTATTAATGTGTAGCAAAACTACGTCGTTTGGATTAGTTGATACGACAGCGTTTGGCTTAGCGCTAAATTCAGAAGTTGGTGTATGATTCTATCAGCGATGAACTATTCATCATCTTCAAGGAAGGAAAATCTGAATCAACAATAAGAGACTTCAGGCGCAAATGATGAATCGATTCAAACAAGATCATTTATTCATATTGGAAAGAATCAATGGTGGAGATTAAGATCGTACAATTGCCTGGAATTAAGGAGACAACGTTGGTACTATTTTGGGTAAATAGTACACATTTACAGAGAACGTTTTACGGTGATTGCACAGAAATGGAATACGACAATTTGGCTCTTACGATGTGCAATTTACCATGTAGTGGAGCAGAAAATACGGTTGCATGATTATCAGTATTTTCAAAAGGGATTTTGTTTCCTTAGTCGAAGTAATCGACCGTTGTGAACGAAGGGTATAAATAGCAGAAGTTTGAATTGAAGAAGCTCTCGCTCCTTCACTCTCGACTACTTTCCGTCACTCTGCCATTATTTCGTCTCAAATATTCTCGAGCTTTCTCTTTGTAAAAGTTATCTCTCAAAAGCTCGTAAACTCGAAGAACACTCAACCAGTGCTTATTGTTCTATCTTCGAGTTCATATTCTGGTTCATTATTGAATCGAGTTTCTTAGATTATAAACCAGAAGATTTACAGACTTCAATAGTTGTGTACCTCATTGTAAAATCCAATTGAGTTTGTAACAAACGAGCTCCTTAAAGCTGTTTGAAAATCATAGTTACTTGTATTCAGCAGCTGCGACTGTTTTGTTGTTGGTGTTGCTAGGAGTTCACCTTGAGCGAGGCTCGGTGATTGAAGCTCTCGCTCCTTCACTCTCGACTACTTTCCGTCACTCTGCCATTATTTCGTCTCAAATATTCTCGAGCTTTCTCTTTGTAAAAGTTATCTCTCAAAAGCTCGTAAACTCGAAGAACACTCAACCAGTGCTTATTGTTCTATCTTCGAGTTCATATTCTGGTTCATTATTGAATCGAGTTTCTTAGATTATAAACCAGAAGATTTACAGACTTCAATAGTTGTGTACCTCATTGTAAAATCCAATTGAGTTTGTAACAAACGAGCTCCTTAAAGCTGTTTGAAAATCATAGTTACTTGTATTCAGCAGCTGCGACTGCTTTGTTGTTGGTGTTGCTAGGAGTTCAACTTGAGCTAGGCTCGGTGATTGGGTGTTTGCAGAAGGCCTGTAACCATCAAATCTTCTATTGGAACCTTTCTGAAAAGGAAGAAGGGGAGACGTAGGATATTGATATCCGAACTACCATAAACAAATTTCTTGTCCCTTAACTTTTACTTAACGCATTCATTTAATGCTTTACTGTTCACTGATTAATTGGCTTCTTTCCGCACAATATTTGTTAGCCAAGAAATCAGCATTTAAACTGAGATCCTTAAATTTTGTAACTCAGATTTAAGTTAAGCGAGGCGCTTGTAAAACTGTTTTAAAAGGTTTCGAAAATTTGAAAATACCAAGAGTTCATTCAACCCCCCCCCCCTTCTGAAATCTTTCAGCTGTTTTTTCGAACCACATTGATCCTATCAATTGGTATCAGAGCCTGTGCATCTCAGTATTGAACAGTTGTTGCTTGTTCTTTATTATATATTAAAATGACGACTTCTCACAACAAGATTCCTATGTTTTCCAAGGAATATTACGACGACTGGAAGATTCGCATGCAAGCGCATTTGGCTGCTCAAGATGACGACATGTGGTCCGTTATCACAGAAGGGCCATTGAAAATAATGAATCCAAACTTAGCATTTGCAATATCTGGTGGCGAGCCTCAATTTCTGGAAAAGAGCAGACATGAATATATGTTAGGATAAAATTTATGGTTTTGGTGATAACAAAATGGAACAAATTATCTGGTGTTGTCTATTGGAAAGAAAAACAAGTCGACTGGAATGCTTTTTAGTTGCGAGGAACAGTATATCAAGACGCAAGCTTTTGTATTAGAAACGACGGCGTATTGAAGTAATTCTACCAGTCGCAGTGAACAGTTATCAGTTTCCAGACGCAGTGAACAGTTATCAGTTTCCAGACGCAGTGAACAGTTATCAGTTTCCAGACGCAGTGAACAGTGGCTTATATCCAGTCGCAGTTATCAGTATAGTACAACCAGTCGAGAGATTTGCAAACGATGTCGTATGATTAAGTTAAAACGACAGCGTTTAGATAACCAGTCGCAAGATAGCTTTGACAATCCAGTCGCAAGATCTAAATTGGTAGCATGTGCAAACGACGGCGTTTTATTTAGTTAAAGCGACATCGTATTTAAACCAGTCGCAAGCTACAGTGATGATGTATCCAGTCGAGAGCTTCTAAGTTTATTCAACCAGTCGTTGGATCGTATGGATAACCAGGCGCTGGAAAATGACACGTGGAAACCAGTCGACGCTTTTAAGTATTTTCCAGTCGCAACATTTGAAACCGATGAAGAACATTGGATCTGGTTGATAAAGTTATTTCAGGCGCAAGCTAAAATTGATTCAAATTGATCGAATACTCAAATTGGAAAAGATCAATGGCCATAGTAGAATCGTACTAATTGCCTGGAATTAAGGAGACAAGATTGGTACTATTTTTGGTAAATAGTACAGTACAAAGAGGCCGCTTCTCTATGCTTGCACGAATATGGAAAGAAGACAAATTGGCTCCGTGGATGAGCAATTTACCTTGTAGTGGAGCAGGATTTACGGTGTACAATTTTGGCAGTAATTCAAACGGGATTCATTTTCCTTTGAAGAATTAAAGTTACCGTTGCAGTCGAAGCCTATAAATACCAGCAGCAGTGTCGAAGAAAATACAACTCGCTAATTATCATCTTGCTGCAACGCTGCCAAAATTACTACAGAGCTTTCTCTTCGTTGATATTTCAAAAAGCTCACAGACTCGAAGAATACAACAGTCGTTCTTCATTTGAATTACCTTCGAGTCAAATCTTCTGGTTATCGTGTTTCCTTGTTGAAACCAGAAGAAAATTTACAGGCTCTAGTTTCGTTCTTTCATTGTAGTATTTGATAGAGTCTGTAAACGAACTGTCTTTTAAGAAGTTCGTAAAACGTTCAAATCATTGTAAACCAGCAGCGAAGTCTGCGTCAAGTTGTGGTGTAAAGCGCTAGGAGTTCTCAAGGCTGTTGGCTTTGGGATTGGGTGTTTGTAGAAAGGCTACTCACATCAAAGTTTTTTAGTGCTACCTTCCGAGGAGGAAGAAGGGGAGACGTAGGATATTAATATCCGAACTTCCAGAAACAAACTCTTGACTTGAACTTTTACTTACGCATTTATTTACAGTCGCACACTGTTTATTGTTCACAAACTAATCGGCCTATTTCCGCACATTTATTGTGGCCGAGAAGTTTGCATAAGACTGAGAATCCAAAAGATTTTAAAAAGCACTTTGAACTACAAAAATCGAAGGAGTTCATTCAACCCCCCCCTTCTGAACTCCTATTTGCTTAGTGATCCTATTTCCGGGGACCATCAGGGTTTTCATTCCCAGATCTAATACGAAATTCAAATTGACATGCTGGATTAGAGCAATAATCTTGGTTGACAGATCTTGGCTCATCGCATAAGGGGTAGACTATTGGAGACCCATTTCCAGGTCAGTTGATTCTCAAAATTGGGAAATTTTGCCTCAAAGGCCTTACATTGATGTTATTGCCCCACTCTGTGCCTTTGTTGAACCAGTCCAAGACCTGGACTCCAGATTACCTTTTTCACGGCTTGTTCACGACCATTGGACTGAAGTTTGTGTGGCGGTCGTACAATTTTCACTTTTTAGATTTTCGCAACCCGTTAGTATAGTCAATCGTTATAGAGACATAATCAGTCCCGTAGATATACAGGAGGTCCCGTTCGGATTTCGTGGTGTATTTCAGCATGGTGTAGACACAGACAGTTTTGTTGATTTCTTTAATAACTATGTTGTACAACCAGCGGTACAGACTCTCTCTTCCAGTTCTGGTGGTTCGACCATTTACCGCTCCCCTTCTCCGAGATCTGATAGTTTTTCTCAGCGCCATCTATATTCAGTTACAGCAGATCCAATTGTTCAGATAGAAGCAGTTCAAAATCCAGATCCTGTAGAATCTGATAGTTTTTCTCAACGCAATCCAGATACAGGTTTGAATTCTCCAAGTACGAGTACTTCTGCTGATTCTCGTATGCTTTTCACTACTAATGACATTCCTTTGGGTGACGAGACAGCTGATGACCAGATCTTAATGCCTACTACAGCTATTCCTGCGCCAGATTTCACCGAATCATTTGCACAGCTCAGGGCCTCCGTTACTCAGCTTTCCATTAAGCAGTTGCGGACTAAGGTCAGCATTGGTGATCTCAAGAAGCACCTCTTATCAAAGATCGATCATCCTGAGAAAGCTCTTGTAGAAGCACATACTCAACAAGACCAAGCCCTTTGAGGTCTTATTAAAAGTGTCCGACAGGAAGTACAGATTCAACAAACTGCCTTATCGCTTGAAATTCTTGAGTTTAAGAAAGGAGTTTGGGCTCAAAATGTCATATTAATGACATATTTGGCTGATATTCGAAAGGAGGTGCAAGAACAGAAAGCCGCGTTGTCTCAGGACATGGATGATAAATTTAAGGGGGTCCAAGACCAGCAAGCTGCCCTTTCCCATGATCTAATGGAATTCCGTGTGCAAGCACAGGAAAACTTTAATACCCTCACCTCTCAGTTATCTGAACTTGTTGATTATATCAATAGAGGTGGTGATGCCAAAAAGGGGGAAAGAAGTAGCAGTCGAGGTCCGCAGCCTCCTCTTGATGATCGTGGCAGACCTAGTTCTGGTAATGAAGGAAGCAGACCTGACGGAGGTAGTAGGAGTGGATCTTAGAGTGAAAGATATTACAGAAGTGGTGGATCTCACAAAGGATCAGGAAGAGGCATTGGATACTGGCTAGGAGAAAAATAAAAAGTTTTTAGTTTTCAGTTATTTGTACAAATCTCTTGTACTTAGCACAGATTTGAATATATATACATAGGGCGACTTCGAGATTAATCTTTCGTAACTTTTTAAGTCGTAGGCTACTAAGTTTTGTCATCACCGAAAATGGGGAAATTGTTAAGATAAAATTTAAAAGTTTTGGTGATAACAAAAACAAGATAAGAACTGAATAGACAGTCAGTTATCGTGGTTAACAGTTAAGTATTTTTTGATCCGAAAGATTTGGGAATAGTTTACTCAGATTTCAGTTATAGGTTATTTCAGTAATCGGGTTAGGATTTCAGATTTGAGGGTATTCAGATTTGACTCAGAGACTTCGGTAACAGCTCCGGGTATGCTTGTTCAGATGTTATATTTCAGATCCGAGCTTTTCAGATGTTATCAGTAACGGACTCAGAAGTGAATAGACTCCACACATGGTTTTCAGATTTCAGATTTGATAGTGTTTCAATATTACGATGATAGTACAATATTTCAGATCTAACATAGAGCGTTGACTCTGTAATAGTAAAAAAAGAAGGAATATTCGTTAATCAGGGTACTTCAGATGTGAGAAAGCATCAATCAGTAAAATACGCAAAGGGAGATATTTCAGATGTGATGGCTATGCGTGTAAGGAGATATTTCTTGTAGCTACTCACAAAGGGAGAGACAGAGCAGTATTAAGATTTCAAGGTTCTACCAGATGTGAGCTTCAAATCTCTTCAGATGTTATCAGTTGACTAATTGAGAGAAATTTATGGTCACAACTTAAATCAAGGAAACAAGATCAGAGCTATTTCGGGTAAAGTCGCACAATACTCTGAGTGATTGATACGATGTTCACCCGCTTTGGCATATAGGTAATTGAGCCATGACAAGCGCCGATTACCTTCTGCATAGAACTAATGGAGATCCGATGAACATATGCAAAGGGAATTGTATCTACTGACCGTTGTGATTGAAGAGTATAAATAGTTGAAGATTTCAAATGAAGAAGCTCTCGGTGTATTTTTTAAGCTCTCGGTCAATCTGTTCTCATATACTCTTACGCTCTCAAATTTCTGGGAATATTCAAGTGCTCAAAAATATTCTAAGTCCCAGTGTTTAATAACGAAGAAACATTTGTTCTTATTAGATTTATCTTCGAGATAACTACAGTACTCAAACCATTGTTCAGTGTATTATTCAAATTGAGTCTGTAACGAACGTGCTTCTAGAAGCAGTTCAAAAATCTATTTGATTGTAAACAGCAGTGTATCTGCTTGGTTGTGGTGGCTAGGAGTTCACTTGGAGAGAGGCCAGTGATTGGGTGTCTACAGTGTCTGTATTCATCAAAGTCTTCTAGTGGAACCTTCCTGCAAAGGAAGAAGGGGAGACGTAGGATTTGATATCCGAACATCCATAAACAAACTCTTGATCCCTGCACTTTTACTTTATTTGCATCGTATTTATTTCTATTAACCGTTCACTGCTCTATGGGTTTATTTCCGCACAGTTTATTGTTAACCGAGCGAAAAGCTTTAAACTGAGAGCCTCGGATCCGGTAACTCAGATATGAGTTTAGCGAAGGCTTGTAAAATCGTTTTTAAGGTTCCGAAAAATTAAAATCCAAAGAGTTCATTCAACCCCCCTTCTGAACTCCTAGGCCTATTTTCGATCCAAATTGATCCTATCAAAGCTGTTACATTGCATACACTCATTATTCATGTTGAGCTCAGATCTTGTTTGCCTTGACTTGTTGTATTGATCTGTGAGTACCAGGATGCTTGTTATGGATGCCGAGCGGGTAACTCCCGTGTCCCTCATCTTCCCGCTGGGATCTGTTAGCCACTATGAGCGGAGTGGGTAGCTATCACATCTCATGAGTTGGGCAACAACAGGTTGAGTGATTGTTATGCATCTGGTACCGGGTGTTGAGACGAGTGGGTAGCTCCCATATGCTCACATACCCCGTGGCCACTATCTTCCAGTTGATTGGATTCAGTTGTTGAGCAGTTCTTGAGACCCTTTGGATCCCTGCCTTCGGTTGTAGCCTTGTTCTCATGCATAGCATTCGAATTTTATCTACTGCTATTTAACTTCTGTTTTTCAGTTGCTCTCCATACTGGGGTTTGATCCCTTGTCCCTCTGGGCTTCTTGTCTTGTCTGCCTGTGTGTGTTTTCATGTTACCATGGTTCCCATATGCTCACATACCCCGTGGCCACTATCTTCCAGTTGATTGGATTCAGTTGTTGAGCAGTTCTTGAGACCCTTTGGATCCCTGCCTTCGGTTGTTAGCCTTGTTCTCATGCATAGCATTCGAATTTTATCTACTGCTATTTAACTTCTGTTTTTCAGTTGCTCTCCATACTGGGGTTTGATCCCTTGTCCCTCTGGGCTTCTTGTCTTGTCTGCCTGTGTGTGTTTTCATGTTACCATGGTTTCTCCGTGGGTCGTGGATTTGATCCAGCTGGTAATGCCCCGGGAGGTGGATAGAGTGTCCCAGTTATATGTAGTAGATACATATGATATTTTCGTTATCTTGTATTGTATCTATGTTGAGCGAGAGCCTCATCTATTTGTTTATTGAGAGTCACTCCGTGTTGTATCGTTTCCTGTTAATGTACTGGGTTTTCAGCGTTGTAAAAACCAGTATTTTGGATATCAATGTATTTTAACTTATGTTTACCAAGTTAGGCCAAAAGCAAAAATTTTAGCCACTATTTTAATACTTACGCTATCGTTTATTATGTGGTTTTAACTCTGATTGAGCACGAGCCCTGACATTTTTCGTATCAAAGCTTAAGCTGAGATAAGCTCAATTTCTTTTGATCAGACTTGAGTCTAGGGACAGTGTTGCTTGTTGCATGTGCATGACTCTGTGATTTATTTGCTATGTGATATACTTGTTGCTGTGTGACCTTATTGTTAAGTGCCCTCGTAGATGCCGCCTAGACGTAGGGGTAGGGGTATAGGGCAGATTCCGAAAGAGTCTGAGGGTCAGAACGAGGCAGTGCAGCGTAGTTTTCCTGGTCGTAGACGTGCTGGTCAGGTTGAGGTTGAGGTAGATGAGCTGGAAGCTCGTGTGGACGACATGGAACTTGTGATGGCGAGGTTTCAGCGGATGAATCATCAGACGTTTAACGGTGATGAAACTAGTTCCGATGCGAAGTCCTGGTTGCAGCACATTACCGGCTTATTTGATCTTGTGAGGTACGATGAAGAGCGTAGGTTGAGTTTGGCTACGTTTCAGTTGAGGAGGAATGACGAGCGTTCGTCGAGAGGCGCTTGGAGGACTCTCAAGGATACTGGTGTAGGGATCACATGGAACAAATTTTGTACTTCTTTCCATCAGGTGTACGTTCCGGAATCCTTTGTTAACGCCAGGGAGGGTGACTTTGATAACCTGATACAGGGGACTCAGTCTATAGGAGAGTATGCCCGGAAGTTTTCTTCTCTTCTTGCATATGTTCCGCATGTTTCTGGCCGCGAGAGGGCAAAGAGGAACAAGTTCTTGGAGGGGCTGAAAGAGGATCTGTATTCTTTTGTGCTGGCGAGTTCACCGACTAGTTACGCGGAGGCGGTGGATAGGGCTATAGATATCGAGGAGGGACTGCAGAATCTTAGGTCTCGTGTTAGGCCTCAAGTGGTGCAAGGTAACCGTCTCATGGTTCCGGGGGTGAAACCTTCCCAGTCTTCGCAGTCATCCCAGCCACCCCAGCAGCAGACAACCCAACAGTCTGGACGCCACAGTTTTAAAACCTCGTGGTCATCAGTTCAAGAAAAAGTCGGGTTTGAGTTCTTCTTGTTCGGGCAGTTCTAGCAGCGGTAGTTCCAGAGCCGAGTTTTTTGGAAAGTGTGGAGGAAAGCTTCCTACGGCGCAATGTGTTGGCATGCAGGGTGCGTGTAACAACTGTGGGCAGTATGGACTCTTTGCGTGAGTGTGTCCTTTGGCTGGATCTCAGCACGCTGCAGCCCCACCCCAGGGTCATTCTGGTGGATTGTCTCGAGGGTGTTCTTTTCCTGCTCCGCAGCAGAGGATAGGGGAGACGCAGTTTAGGCCGTTTCAGCAGCCTGGTCGTTCGCGTTTTGGATAGTATTCCCAGCCTCATTTCTCCGGACCCCAGCATGCTCAGGTGAATGCCATGACGAGGGAGCAAGCGGAGGGCACGCCAGGAGGAGTGATCGCAGGTACTTGCTATGTTTTCGATTTTCCTGCGCATGAGTTGTTTGATACAGGAGCATCACATTCGTTCATTGCTGATGCATTTGTGGTTGAGCATGGTTTGCATACCACTTCATTGTGTGATGATGTGTCTGTTGCGACTCCTGCCGGCGCGAGCCTATACTCCCAAGAGATTGTGTTGAATGGCATTCTTAGGTTTGGTGAGAATGTTTTGGTAGCAAATATGATCAGGCTAGTAATGTGGGATTCGATTGCATTTTTGGAATGGACGTGTTGTCTAACTAGGGCCACCGTGGATTGTTTCTATGGCCTTGTGTTTTTTAGGCCCCAGTGTGACGAGAAGTGGGAATTCTATGGCCACGATTCCCGATCGAAGATTCCTTTTGTCTCTGCGATGGAGATGTTTAGCCTGTTGTCATTGGAGAGCGTAGGTTTTATGATCTATGCTTTAGATGCATCTTTTTCTTCGTGTGTGGAGCTCAGTTATATCCCTGTTGCTTGATATTTTCCTGACGTGTTTCCGGAGGAGATTCCTGGTTTTCCTTCGAGAAGTGAGATCGACTTCATCATTTAGTTGTTACGTGGTACAGCTCCAATCTCGCAAGCCCCGTCTCTTTTAGCGCCATCCGAGTTGAGGGAGTTGAAGGTACAACTTAGTGATTTGCTGGAGAAGGGTTTTATTCGACCGAGTATGTCACCATGGGGAGCTCCTATCTTGTTTGTGAAGAAGAAGGATGGTTTGATGAGGATGTGCATCGAATTCCGACAACTGAATAAGGAGACAGTGAAGAAAAAGTACCTTTTTCCGAGGATCAATGATTTGTTTGGCCAGTTGCAATGTTCATCCGTGTATTCGAAGATCGATCTGCGTTCGGGGTACCATTAGTTGCGCATTCGGGAGCAAGATGTTGCAAAAACTGCTTTTTCGTACGAGGTATGGGCATTATGATTTTTTGGTTATGCCTTTTGGTTTGACGAATTCCCCTGCAGTTTTCATGGATTTGATGAATCAAGTCTTTTGAGAGTTCATCGATCAGTTTGTGATTGTGTTTATCGTTCACATTTTTGTGTACTCAAAGACTGTGAGGCAGCATAAAGAGCATTTGAGGTTGGTTCTCCAAACTCTACGAAACTCGTAGCTGTATGATAAGTTTTCCAAGTGCGAGTTTTGGTTGGACAGAATTGTATTTCTGGCCCCTGCAGTTTTCATGGATTTGATGAATCAAGTCTTTTGAGAGTTCATCGATCAGTTTGTGATTGTGTTTATCGTTCACATTTTTGTGTACTCAAAGACTGTGAGGCAGCATAAAGAGCATTTGAGGTTGGTTCTCCAAACTCTACGAAACTCGTAGCTGTATGATAAGTTTTCCAAGTGCGAGTTTTGGTTGGACAGAATTGTATTTCTGGGTCATGTCGTTTCAGCTGCAGGTATTTCTGTGGATCCCAGTAAAGTTGAAGCTGTTGTAAACTAGGAGCGTTCCAAGAATGTTTCAGATATTCGTAGTTTCTTGGGTCTGGATAGCTATTATCGCTAAGCCTATGACGTTGTTGACACAGAAAGACAAGATATTTGTTTGGACTGAGCAGTGTGAGAAAATTTTTCAGTTGCTCAAAGAAAATCTAACTACAACGCCATTGTTAGCTTTGCCGTTAGGATCAGGTGGTTTTGTGGTTTGTTCGGATTCTTCGTTGAATGGATTGAATTGTGTGTTGATGCATAATGGTCGAGTCATTGCGTATGTTTCTCGTCAGTTGAAACCGCATGAGACTCGATACCCAGTTCATGATTTGGAGTTGGCTGCAGTGGTCTTTGACTTGAATATTTGGCCCACTATTTGTATGGCGAGCAGTTTGTGGTGTATACGGACCACAAGAGTCTTCAGTATCTATTTTCTCAGTCAGATTTGAACATGAGACATCATAGATGGATGGAGCTGCTTATGGATTTTGATTGTGAGATCCAATATCAGCCTGGGAGAGTGAATGTAGTTGTTGATGCATTGAGCGGGAAGGCTCAAGTGGCGATGCTGGCTTCGTTGCAGATTTCGAAGGTCCATGAGCATCTAAGCACTAATGGTTGGCGATTTTACCCAGGTGAGGATTATGTTGTGGTGTCTTCTTTTCAAGTTGAGCCACATATTGTTGAATATTAAAGAAGCTCAGAGAATAGATCCATCTATCCATGAGTTGAAACTGAAGGTTAGAGCTGGACAGTTGGAAGACTACTATGTCCCCTCTGATGGTTGTTTGAGGTTTCGTGGCAGGTTGGTAGTGTCAAATCTGATTGATTTGAAGGAGGAGATCTTGAGAGAAGTACACTGTAGTAGACATAGTGTTCATCCTAGTGCAGTATACATAGTGTTCATCCTAGTGCAAGAAAGATGTACCATGCCTTGAAGCCGCACTTCTGGTGAGCAGATTTGAAGAGGGATGTTGCTAATTTTGTTGCGTGTTGTCTGAACTGTCAGCAAGTAAAGGCCGAGAGGATGAGACCTGGTGGTTTATTGCAGAGCTTAGAGGTGCCTCAATGGAATTGGGAGAACATAGCTATGAATTTTGTGACGCATTTGCCTCGTTCAGCAGAGGTTGTGATGTTGTGTGGGTTGTTATTGACAGGTTGTCGAAGTCTGCTCACTTTGTTCCCTACAATGACGTATTCTTTGAAGAAAATGGCGAAGCTGTATATAGATTTTGTTGTGAGATTGCGTGGTGTACCTGTGACTATTGTTTCAGATCGTGATCGGAGGTTTTCTTCCAGGTTTTGGAAGAGTTTTCAAACAGCTTTGGTCACCAGATTGGCTATGAGTACAGCGTATCATCCCCAAACCGATGGCCAATCTGAGAGAACTATCCAGATTTTAGAGGATATGTTGAGAGTTGTGGTGATGAATTTCAATGGTAGCTGGCAAGATTCGTTGTCTTTAGTTGAGTTCTCTTATAATAACAGCTACCAGGTCACGATTGGTATGGCACCATTTGAAGCTTTGTATGGCAGGAAGTGCAGATCGCCTATATGTTGGGAAGAAGTGGGGGAGAAGCAGCTGTCTTCTCCAGAATTTGTGCAGCAAATGAGAGATCAAGTAGATCTGATTTGACAGCGTATGAAAGCTGCACAAGATCGCCAAGCTAGCTATGCGAACAGAATGCGTATGCGTCTAGAGTTTCAGGTTGGAGATCCGGTTTTTCTGAAAGTTTCTCCTTTTCATAGTGTGATGCGATTTGGTCTCAAGGGAAAGTTAGCTCCTCGTTATATTGGACCTTATGAGATTGTAGGAAGGATCAGATCATTAGCTAATCGCTTGTTGTTGCCGCCAGATCTGTCCTCATTACATGATGTGTTTCATGTGTCGATGTTGAAGAAGTATGAGCCAGATCCTTCTCACGTGTTGCGAACTGACGAGGTAGAACTAGATCGGACTTTGAGTTATGTTGAATATCCCTTGCAGATCTTATACAGAAAAGAGAAGCAACTCAGGAAGAAGACCATTTCCTTGGTGATGGTCCAATGGATCAAACATGGTAGAGAAGAAGCTACGTGGGAGTTGGAAGAAAAATGCAACGCGAATGGCCTCACCTGTTTGAGTAGATCTTGCGTTTGACTCCAGTAGCTAGTAGTTGTTTGTTGTTTGTTCCAGTAATCTTGAACTCTTGGTTAGTAGCCTTTGTTGTATGTTAGAGGTTGCAGGTTGTTCTGTTGAGTTCTTGTGAGGACTAGAATTTGCCAAGTACGATTAATTAGCTAATTGAGTTTATGAGTATCGGGTTTTTAGATTTGAGGATTTAGTGATTTTTAGAATTTCAGTTTTTAACGAAATCTGGATACTCAGATGTGCCCTTGTGTGTTTGCGTGAGTTGTTGCAAGAATGGAGCAAATCGCCGTCATTTTGAGTGCTGGTCAGATGTGGCGTTGTTGGAGGTTCTGCGACGTCGTATTGTGTTTTCAGTTGTAGCATGACAAGATTTCAACGCTAGTCAACTCAGCAGTGAGAGTGTATCGAGAGGCAGCTGTTAGCGTTAGCGCACGGGTACGAGAAGTTGTCGTGTGTTAGTCAATAGCTGAGTTGACCGCTGGTAGTTAGCGCGTTCAGATGTTGCTAGCGAGAGATCTGTTTCAGCAGTAGAGCTTTGGTACGTCGTTTTAATAAGTTAGCGTGACGTCGTTTTGGTGTTGAGTTAGTAGAGAGTAGCAAAGTCTGATTCGAGACAGCTGAGGCCAGTTGCGAGAGACTTCTGCCTTAGAATGAAAGATTTTTTGTACCAAGATCTGAGTTGGTGAGACATCCGAATTAGTCGATGATGACTTTTGTTGTAGCTTTGACTGGGGATTTTAATACAAGTGCTGATCGACACTTAGAGCATTTTCGAATCTTAGATTTCTTATCTTCTTCCCCGATAACCCTCGATAACTACTGTTCATTCGAACCCTATTTTCGTCGATTTTCGTCGTTTATCGCCGTCGTCTGGAGTAAGATTGGTAGCGTTGAGCTCGTCTTCTCTAGGTCTTTCGATTAGTACCAGTTTTGAGACGGGAGTCGCCGGATTTGAGGAACGTGAAGTTGCTGTAGTGCTGGAGAGTCTTCGCGATTGTGGACCAGTAGTTCTTCTGTTCTTCGACAGCTTTGGGTAAGCGATTCCTTCCCTTTTTAAACTTCTTGTGAGAGCTAAGTAGTGCTCTGTAGGAGCTAGGTAGCCGAGTTAAGCTACTGGACTTTAGAATTTAAGTTGTTGAGTTCAGATTTGAGTTGAATTGCTAGATACTTTGACAGATGTGAGCTTGTAGTAGCTTCTGCTGAGTTGCCATGGAGTTGCTTGGGCAGTGAACTTGAGTTGGTTGCCACACCCTTCTGTTGTGTAAGATCTGTTGAGGTTTGAGGTACGAATTGAGCTATGTATTAAGCTGTTTTCGATATCAGCTTTGGGAATATTTCTATTGTGTGTTGACTGCTGAATTATCTGCTTCTGTGCTCATTGCTATTTGTGCGTGTGATGTATGCATTGATTAAGCATGATTATGCTGTGCATTCATGCATGCATAATGAGCCTGATTCTATTGAAAGCTGAATCCCTTTACACGTTGTGATCGGCCGACTGAGTCGTCGTGCCCGAAAGGTCCAACGTTGATTTGACGTGGTGGCCAGCTGAGTCGTTGCGCCTTAATACCACACTGCCTTGTGATGGTCGACTGAGTCGTCGTACCTGAAGATCACAAGATGATGATGATTGATGAGATTGCACAGCTGAGTCGTTGTGCTATCTGTTTGCCTACCGATTATTCTTGGTAGCCCTTTCATGCATTGCACGATAGTTATATTGCATTGTCTGATATGATTCATGCTTTTATTGTGCTCTTCGTACTGAGGTTTGACCTCGTATTTCTTCTCCTGCTTTGTGTTCTTGGGTCTGTGTTGCCCATTGCAGGAGCTACATGTAATCCGGCTGTGCAGATTGGAGCTTCAGCTAGTAGATCCCCGTTTGGTTGAGTCCCATTATATCTATACTTATATTGAGCCAGGAGATGTCCTGTGCCTTTATGTATTTGGGGGATCTGTAGTTTGAGACTTGTTTTGATTACCTGTTGTGTTGTTGTTTGAGTTCTGAATTAAACTCTATTTTAAGTATGATGTATTTTGAAATGATACTGGATCAGGCCCTTATTCGAAAATTTTTAGCCCGTATTTTTAAGATGCTTCCTCATATTTGGGATTAATTGTTGTATTAGCGCATGTGGCCTGACATTTTTGGTATCAGAGCTTAAACTTGGATAGGCTCATTTTACTTTCTATCACACTTGAGTCTAGGCTCACAGTTTGAGTTTTGATTTTTACTGGCTCTGTGATTGTGTGATTTGATTATCTGCTTGATTTCTTACCTTTGAGTTTTGGTAGATGCCGCCGAGGAGAGGTAGAGGTAGGACTGCTAGACGTTCCGCTGAGGAGTTTAGGGCCTCGTATAGTGATGAGGGAATTCAGTAGAATATCACTTTGCGTCGTCGGGAGAGACAGGCAGAGGTTGAGAATGTGACGAGACAGATTGGAGAGATGGATCTAGTATTGGCTAGGTTTCAGAGTATGAATCCCCCGACGTTTACCGGTGTTGAGGCTGGTCTGTTTGCGGAAGGTTGGCTTGAGCACATGGAAGAGTTGTTTGACGCAGTGGAGTACTCGCAAGAGCGGAGGCTGAAGTTAGCAGTGTTGCAGTTGAGAGAGCATGCGCAACGCTGGTGGAAGGGTACTTCTCGTGTCATGAGAGAAACTGGAGTTGTGATTTCGTGGGAGAGCTTCTGTGCATCTTTTCGACAGGAGAATACCCCTGAGTCTTTCTACAACAACCGTGAGAGGGAGTTCGACAATCTGAAGCAAGGGAACTTGAGGGTGGCCGAGTATACCAGGCAGTTTTCTTCGCTGTTGTCGTATGTTCCCCATGTTGCGAACCAGGAGAGGAAAAAGAGGAACAAGTTTTTGAGAGGGTTGAGGCCCGAGTTGTTCTGGATGGTGTTAGCTGGTTCCCCTGCGACGTATGCTGAGGCTGTGGATAGAGCAGTGGACATTGAAGAGAGTCTGATGGAGGTGCAGAATCAAGTTCAGTCAATAGCTGGACGTAGTTTTCAACCTGTACCTGGAGATGCCATCTTTCCAATCTCCTCAAGTTCCGCAACAGTCGAATCGTCAGAGGTTCAAGCCCCGAGGGAAACAATTTAAGAAGAAGGCGCATTCGAGTTCTTCTGGTTTAGTGAGTTCTGGTGGAAGTGGCTCCGGAGTAGGAATGACTTGTGGACAGTGTGGAGGTCGTCATATGACTTCACAGTGTCGTGCAGTTCAGGGTCTTTGCCATAACTGTGGGCAGCCTGGACATTTTTCTTGAGTGTGTCCGGCTGGAGGACAGTCAGTGAATCAGTCGCAGCAAGGTTCTGCTGGTGGTTCTTCGCAGCAGAGACAGTTACCTTTTGCTCAGTCCCAACGATCAGGTTTCCAACCCCGTGAACCGTCTAGGTTTGGTGGACCTTCTAGACCTCATTTTTCGGGACCACAGCAGGCTCAGGTGAACGCCTTGACGAGTGAGCAAGCCGTTGAGATGCCTGAGAGTATTATTGCAGGTACTTGTGCTATCTTTGATTTTCCTGCACGAGTTTTGTTTGATACTGGAGCATCAAACTCCTTTATTTCTGAGTTGTTTGTGTATGAGTGTGGGTTGAGTTCTTCCACACTGTGTGATGTTGTCTCTGTATCTACTGCTGGTGTGAGTTTGTTGTCTTGTGAGGTGGTGTTGGATTGTGTTCTCAGGTTTGATGAGCATGTATTGGTGACCAATTTGATTGTTTTGGGAATTAGAGATTTTGATTGTATTTTGGGAATGGACGTGTTGTCTAGTTATAGAGCGACAGTGGATTGTTTCCATGGTGTAGTGAGATTTAGGCCTGAATTTGGTGAGAAATGGGATTTTTATGGTGCTGATTCGCGACCTAAGATTCCTTCCGTGTCTGCCATTGAGATGTTTAGTTTGTTGTCACTAGAGAATTCAGGTTTTATGATCTATGCCTTGGATGTTTCCCAAGTATCGCAAATAGAGTTGAGCGATGTTCCGATTGCTCGAGAGTTTCCTGACGTGTTTTCGGATGAGATTCCTGGATTCCCTCCGTGACGAGAGATTGATTTCAGTATCGAATTGGTGCCAGGGACAACACCGATTTCAAGAGCTCCGTATGGGTTGGCGCCAGCTGAGTTGAAGGAACTCAAAGAGCAGTTGCGAGATCTGTTAGAGAAGGGATTTATTAGACAGAGTATGTCGCCATGGGGAGCTCCGATTTTTTTTGTGAAGAAGGATGGATCTATGAGGATGTGTGTGTATTTTCGGCAGTTGAATAAAGTGACGGTTAAGAACAAGTATCCATTGCCGAGGATTGATGACTTGTTCGACCAGTTGCAAGGATCTGCTGTATACTCTAAGATTGATCTGCGGTCTGGTTATCATCTGCGGATCAGAGACGCTGATGTGGCGAAGACGGTTTTCATGACTAGATACGGGCATTTGAGTTTTTGGTGATGCCATTTGGATTGATGAACGCTCCTGCTGTCTTCATGAATTTGATGAATCGCGTCTTCAGTGAGTATATTGATCGTTTTGTGATTGTCTTCATAGATGACATCTTGGTGTATTCGAAGAACTTCAGGGAGCATAAAGAGCACTTGAGATTGGTTTTGCAGAAACTGAGAGATTCACAGCTGTATGAAAAGTTCAGCAAGTGTGAATTCTGGCTGCATAGAGTTGTCTTCTTGGGTCATGTAATTTCAGCACAAGGAATTTCTGTGGATCCGAGTAAGGTCGAAGCAGTTCTTAACTGGGAGAGACGTAGGAATGTTTCTCAGATCCGTAGTTTCTTTGGTTTGGCTGGCTATTATAGGCGTTTCATTGAGAAGTTCTCTTCGATAGCTAGGCCGATGACTCAGTTGAACCAGAAAGATAGGAAGTTTGTTTGGACTAACGAGTGTGAGTCGAGTTTCCAGTTTCTTAAAGAGAAGTTGACTACTGCTCCTGTGTTAGCCTTGCCTTCTGGTTCTGGAGGTTTTGTGTTTTGCTCTGATGCTTCTCTGAGTGGTTTTGGATGCGTGTTGATGCAGAACGGGTATGTGATAGCCTATGCGTCTCGACAGTTGAAGCCCCATGAGACGAGATACCACGTTCATGATCTTGAGTTGGTTGCGATAGTGTTTGCCTTGAAGGTTTGGCGTCACTATTTGTATGGTGAAAAATTTGTGGTGTACACCGACCACAAGAGTTTGAAATATATCTTCACACAGTCAGATTTGAATATGAGGTAGCGCCGCTGGATGGAGTTGCTGAAGGATTTTGAGTGCGAGATTCAGTATCAGCCTGGGCGAATGAATTTGGTGGCCGATGCTTGGAGTAGGAAAACCCAACCGGCGATGTTGACGTCGATGAGAATATCCAAAGTCCACGAGGATTTGGGGACTTCTGGGTGGCGTTTTCAGCCACGTGATCAGTATTTCATGGTTTCTTCTTTTTAGGTTGAGCCACAGATTGTAGCAGACATTAGATCAGTGCAGAGGACTGATCCGTATGTGCATGAATTGAAGATTAAAGCTCAGAATGGTCAGTCTGAGGATTTTTCTGTTGCTTCTGATGGATGATTGAGATTCGAGGTAGATTGGTGGTTCATAATTTGATTTATTTGAAGGTAAGCCATCTTGAATGAAGATCATTGTAGTCGATACAGTGTGCATCCGGGCGAGAGAAAGATTTATCATGCTTTGAAGTCTCACTATTGGTGGGAAGGCATGAGGAGTGACATCTCTAGATTCGTAGCTCATTGTTTGAATTGTCGACAGGTCAAGGCTGAGAGGATGAGACCTGGTGATGCTACAAGTGCAGAGGACTGATCCGTATGTGCATGAATTGAAGATTAAAGCTCAGAATGGTCAGTCTGAGGATTTTTCTGTTGCTTCTGATGGATGATTGAGATTCGAGGTAGATTGGTGGTTCATAATTTGATTTATTTGAAGGAAGCCATCTTGAATGAAGATCATTGTAGTCGATACAGTGTGCATCCGGGCGAGAGAAAGATTTATCATGCTTTGAAGTCTCACTATTGGTGGGAAGGCATGAGGAGTGACATCTCTAGATTCGTAGCTCATTGTTTGAATTGTCGACAGGTCAAGGCTGAGAGGATGAGACCTGGTGGATTGCTACAAAGTTTAGAAGTGCCTTAGTGGAATTGGGAGCACATCGCCATGGATTTTGTTACGCATTTTCCTAGATCGAGTAGGGGATGTGACGCTGTTTGGGTTGTAATTGATCGACTTTCGAAGTCAGCCCATTTCATTCCCTATGATGTGAAGTGTTCGATGAATAAGATGGCGCGACTGTACATTGACCATGTGGTGAGATTGCATGGACTGCCGGTTTCGATAGTGTCTGATAGAGATCCAAGGCTTACTTCCCGATTCTGGAAGAGCTTGCAGACAGCGATGGGTTTGAGATTGGCTATGAGTACAGCCTATCACCCACAAACAGATGGTCAATCCGAGAGGACCATCCAGATTTTAGAAGACATGCTGCGAGCAGTTGTTTTAGATTTCAGTGGTGGCTGGCAGGATTCCTTATCCATAGTGGAGTTTTCTTATAACAACAGCTACCAAGTGACTATTGGAATCGCCCCTTTTGAAGCGCTGTATGGTCGTAAGTGTAGATCACCGATCTGCTGGGAAAAGATTGGTGAGAAGCAGTTGTCTACTCCTGAGTTTGTGCAGTACATGAAAGATCAGGTTGAGTTGATTCGGAGTAGGATGAAAGCTGCTCAAGATCGACATGCTAGCTATGCTAATAAGAGACGCCGACCTCTAGAGTTCAAAGTTGGTGATCGAGTGTTGGTCGTAAGTGTAGATCACCGATCTGCTGGGAAAAGATTGGTGAGAAGCAGTTGTCTACTCCTGAGTTTGTGCAGTACATGAAAGATCAGGTTGAGTTGATTCGGAGTAGGATGAAAGCTGCTCAAGATCGACATGCTAGCTATGCTAATAAGAGACGCCGACCTCTAGAGTTCAAAGTTGGTGATCGAGTGTTTCTCAAAGTTTCTCCGTTCAAGAGTGTGATGAGATTCAGACTGAAGGGTAAATTGGCTCCTAGATTTGTTGGTCCCTTTGAAATTGTTGAGAGTATTGGACATTTGGATTATAGATTGAGGATGCCTGAAGAGTTAGCAGTGATACATGATGTGTTTCATGTGTCAATGTTGAGGAAATATGAGCCAGATCCATCCCATGTGTTGAGGACTGATGAAATAGAGCTGTATTATACCTTGAGCTATGTTGAATATCCAGTGCATATTTTAGATAGGAAGGACAAGCAGTTGAGGAATAAGGTTATTCCGTTGGTGATGGTCCAATGGAGCAAGCATGGTCGTGAGGAAGCAACCTGGGAGGTTGAAGAGAAGATGAGACAGAAGTGGCCTCATCTGTTTGAGCTTTGACAGTGGAGTTGTGCTGGTGAGTTCTAGTGTTTTGTTGATTTATGCCCTGTGTTTGCCTTTGATTTCGAGGACGAAATCTCTTAAGATGGGGAGAATGTGAGGACTAGAATTTTCCAAGTACGATTAATTAGCTAATTGAGTTTCTAAGAATCGGGTTTTCAGATTTGAGGATTTAGTGATTTTTAGAATTTCAATTTTTAGCGAAATCTGGATGCTCAGATGTGCCCTTGTGTGTTTGCGTGAGTTGTTGCAAGAAGGGAGCAAAGCGCCGTCGTTTTGAGTGCTGGTTAGATGTGGAGTTGTTGAAAGTTCTGCGACGTCGTATTGTGTTTTCAGTAGTAGCGTGACCAGATGTCAACGCTAGTCAACTCAGCTGTGAGAGTGTATCGAGAGGCAGCTGTTAGTGTTAGCGCGCGGGTACGAGAAGTTTTCATGTGTTAGTCAACAGCTGAGTTGACCGCTGCTAGTTAGCGCGCTCAGATGTTGCTAGAGAGAGATCTGTTTTAGCAGTATAGCTCTGATACGTCGTTTTAATAAGTTAGCGCGACGTCGTTTTGGTGTTGAGTTAGTAGAGAGTAGCAAAGTCTGATTCGAGACAGCTGAGGCCAGTTGCGAGAGACTTCTGCCTTAGAATGAAAGCTGTTTTGTACCAAGATCTGAGTTGGTGAGACATCTGAATTAGTCGATGAAGACTTCTGTTGTAGCTTTGACTGGGGATTTTAATGCAAGTGCTGATCGACACTTAGAGAATTTTCGAATCTTAGATTTCGTATCTTATTCCCCGATAACCCTCGATAACTACTTTTCATTCGAACCCTATTTCCGTCGATTTCCGTCGTTTCTCGCCGCCGTCTGGAGTATGATTGGTAGCGTTGAGCTCGTCTTCTCTAGGGCTTTCGATTAGTACCAGGTTCGAGACTGGAGTCGCCCGATTTGAGGAACGTGAAGTTGCTGTAGTGTTGGAGAGTCTTTGCGATTGTGGACCAGTAGTTCTTCTGTTCTTCGACAGCTTTGGGTAAGCGATTCCTTCCCTTTTTAAACTTCGTATGAGAGCTGAGTAGTGCGCTGTAGGAGCTAGGTAGCCGAGTTAAGCTACTGGACTTTAGAATTTAAGCTGTTGAGTTCAGATTTGAGTTGAATTGCTAGATACTTTGACAGATGTGAGCTTGTAGTAGCTTCTGATGAGTTGCTGTGGAGTTGCTTGGGTAGTGAACTTGAGTTGGTTGCCGCACCCTTCTGTTGTGTAAGATCTGTTGGGTTTGAGGTACGAATTGAGCTATGTATTAAGTAGTTTTCGATATTAGCTTTGGGAATATTTCTATTGTGTGTTGACTGCTGAATTATCTGCTTTTGTGCTCATTGTTGTTTGTGCGTGTGATGTATGCATTGATTAAGCATGAGTCTGTTGTGCATTCATGCATGCATATTGAGCCTGATTCTATTGAAAGATGAATCCCTTTACACGTTGTGATCGGCCGGCTGAGTCGTCGTGCCCGAAAGGTCCAACGTTGATTTGACGTGGTGGCCAGCTGAGTCTTTGCGCCTTAATACCACACTTCCTTGTGATGGTCGACTGAGTCGTCGTACCTGAAGATCACAAGATGATGATGATTGATGAGATTGCACAGTTGAGTCGTTGTGCTATTCTGTTTTCCTACCGATGATTCTTGGTAGCCCTTTCATGCATTTCATGATAGTTATAATGCATTGTCTGATATGATTTATGCTTTTATTGTGCTCTTCGTTCTGAGGTTTGACCTCGTATTTCTTCTCCTGCTTTGTGTTCTTGGGTCTGTGTTGCCCATTGCAGGAGCTACAGGTAATCCGGCTGGGCAGAGTGGAGCTTCAGCTAGTAGATCCCCGTTTGGTTGAGTCCCAGTATATCAATACTTATATTGAGCCAGGGGATGTCCTGTGCCTTTATGTATTTGGGGGATCTGTAGTTTGAGACTTGTTTTGATTACGTGTTGTGTTGTTGTTTGAGTTCTAAATTAAACTCTATTTTAAGTATGATGTACAGGCCCTTACTCGAAAATTTTTATCCCGTATTTTTAGGATGCTTCCGCATATTTGTGATTAATTGTTGTATTAGCGCTCGTGGCCTGATAGTTCTGCTCAAATCTGGAGTTGTTCTTTGATTTCGAGGACGAAATCTTATTTTCAATGGGGAAGAGTGTGAGACCCGAAATTATATTGGATTAATTGAGTTAATTAATCGGGTTTTGCATAGACCAGATTTTATTTGAACAGATCTGGGATGAGCCAACTTTGAGCTGGTAGGCATGGTGAAGTAATCGGCTCAGTATAAGCGTTCGAACAACCCTGGATTGTGAGAGAGCTTCTGATGGGGAAATGATCGGATTGGAGTGCTGGCCAGTGCTGGTTGATCGCATTCAGATTTGATGGTGAAATCTGGTAGTCACGTGTTATTTTGAGCACGCTAGTGAATTTTGTTAGCGGGTAGCGAAGCGACATCGTTTTGGAAGAAACTAGATGTGGATTAGCTTTTTGAAGTGATACATGAACAGGTCCGTTCGTAGTACCGGTTCGTGGTTTGGGGTAGACCGTAGGGGTCCAGGGATTTCAGCTTTGACCGGCCAATGCTTGTGTGAGATCTGGTTTTTCAGATCTGAGTGGCGATGTGACGCCGTTTAGCGATAGCGGATTTGGTGTTAGCGGGATGATGTGTCCAGTTGGAACAGTGGACTTCAGTACGACGCCGTATTGAGAGACGCGTGTATTAGTTAATTGAGTTGTGTTGCGACGTCGTATGGTAATAGCGCGCTTGTTTAGCGTATGGTCCAGATCTGCAGTGTTACTCAGATCGAGTGGTTATCAGCTTTGAGCCAAAGATGTCGGTGGTTACTGTTCATCAGATTTTGGGAACTTAAGTTATATTTATAGAAGACTTTGACCTTCGAACGCGATATTTTTCTCCCCAACACATAGAAATATTTCCCGTAACCAAACTCTGTCACGATACCCTAGCGACTGTTCACCGAATCTTATTTCCTTCGATTTCTGTCTGTAGACAGTTCAGATGGAAGCAAGAGTGGTAGCATTGGACTCCTCTTGTTAGGACGCTTTGTTCTATACCTCTTTCGAAGACTTTGGAGAGCTGGAGGATCACAGGAGAAGTTTCCTTGTGTAGTCTGTTAGCATTTGGGCATATTTGCTTCTGCTGTTCTGGTAGCTTGTTGGGTAAGTGTTACTTCCGCCCTTGCATTTCGTTTAGAGCTGTTTATTGAGATAGAAGGGTAGCACAGAGCTGGTCGAAGTTGTAGCTCCCAGTTCGTAGCCCTGAGTTAGCGTTGTTGATTGGCTTAGCAGGTTTCAGATCTGGTTGATCGGGACTGCTTTGGTGGTAATTGTAGCTTAGAACTAAGGAATGGATGTGAGCTTGTTTTACAGCGTTGGATGTGCGCTGCTGTGTATGCTTCTGTGCTGTTGTTGCTATATTATGCTGTGTTGTTTATTGCAAGCTGTTACATTGCATACACGCATTATTCATGTTGAGCTCAGATCTTGTTAGCCTTGCCTTGTTGTATTGATCTGTGAGTACCAGGATGCTTTTTATGGAGGCCGAGCGGGTAACTCCCGTGTCCCTCATCTGCCTGCTGGGATATGTAAGCAACTATGAGCGGAGTGGGTAGCTCCCACATCTCATGAGTTGGGCAACAGCAGGTTGAGTGATTGTTATGCATCTGGTACCGGATGTTGAGACGAGTGGGTAGCTCCCATATGCTCACATACCCCGTGGCCACTATCTTCTAGTTGATTGGATTCAGTTGTTGAGCAGTTCTTGAGATCCTTTGGCTCCCTGCCTTTGGTTGTAGCCTTGTTCTCATGCATAGCATTCGCATTTTAACTACTGCTATTTAACTGTTGTTTGTCAGTTGCTCTCCGTACTGGGTTTGATCCCTTGTCCCTCTGGGGCTGGTTGTCTTGTCTGCATGTGTGTGTTTTCAGGTTACCATGGTTTCTTCGCGGGTCATGGAGTTGATCCTGCTGGTAATGCCCCGGGAGATGGATAGAGTGTCCCAGTTATATATAGTAGATACATATGATATTTTCGTTATATTGTATTGTATCTGTGTTGAGCAAGAGACTCATCTATTTGTTTATTGAGAGTCACTTCATATTGTATCGTTGTCTGTTATTGTACTGGACTTTCAGCATTGTAAAAACCAGTATTTTGGATGTCAATGTATTTTAACTTATGTTTACTAAGTAAGGCCAAAAGCGAAAAATTTTAGCCACTATTTTAATGCTTCCCCTATCGTTTATTATGTGGTTTTAACTCTGATTGAGCACGAGGCCTGACAGACAGTAACTACTCTGTTAAATTTCAGAAGCACACATGCACGGTTCTCAATCCGAAAGGTCTGACTGTGTTAGTTGGTTATCGATCTGGTAACACCTAGAAAGTTGACTGATCAGACCAACCGTATACAGAACAAACATGCCTAGTGGCTGACTCTTCGTAGAGATGGTTATGGCATCAACTGATGAACCATCTGAATTTCAAAACCATTTCCAATCTGAGTAAGCGTGAGTTAGTTGATTGGTTGCCCAATCTAAAATTTTCAAAAGATAAGATTTGCTCTGCCTGTCAGCTGGGTAAAAATCTAAAGTCTACTTTCAAAACAAGAGGCAGTAACAAAACCTCACGAAAGCTGGATCGTTTACACGTGGATCTCTTTGGTCCAATACCCGTAACCAGCTTAGGGGTTTTCAAAATTTACATGGGTGTTGTTTTTGAAATCAAAAGATCAAACTTTCGACCAGTTGATCAAACTTTTAAAACGTTTACAAAATTATCAATCTTGAAATGTCAACCGGATTAGGAGTGATAACAGAGTTTTAAATTTCAAAATCTCCTCTATCTACATGACATTGGAATCAAACATGAGTTGTTGCAGCCATAACACCTCAGCAGAACGGTCTGGCTGAGCGTAGAAACCGTCCTTTAAAAGAAGCTTTTTCAACTGTGGTTGCTGATTCCTGTATTTCAAATAAATTTTTGGCTGAAGCAGTAAACATCGCCTGCTATACTCAGAACATATCGATGATTAACAAGAAACATGGAGTTACCCCGTATGAGATATGGAATGACAAGAAACCTGACATTTCATATTTCATTGCGTTTGGATGCAGATGTTTTATCCATATTAAGGCTAAAACATACTTACGAGCATTTGATTTAAAGTATGATGCAGGTATCTTTCTGGGATACTCAGCTGTAAGCCGAGCATATGGAGTTTTCAACCACAGGACACTTACGGCTGAAGAATATGCTCATGTGGTGTTTGACCAGCTTCCATTCAACCACAGATTCAAAGTTAAATGATCTGTGTACTCGTCCGAAGTGTACCAATCTTGATGAATCAAGTGATGACGAGACACACGACAGCTGTCAAGCTGACGACCAGCCCGCTCCAGATATGCTTATTACAAACGCAGATATTCTAGCTGTGGAGCGAGCCGGTCCGGATTGCAATCAAGCTGGTGGAGAAAATGAGAAGATTGTTGAGACGAATATAACAAGTGGTTCTCCAACTAATAGCGATAAAAAAAATCCAGCTGGGACACAAGGGAAATAGCCCGAACCATCTACCTCATTTGAACCAGGTCTTCAGTGGAATAAAAATCATCCACCTGAGCTGGTCATCGGTAATCCTACTGCACCATTTAAGACACGAGGCCAGATGATAAATGAATACTTTAATTCTGCTTTCATATCACACATTTAACCCAAAAAAGTAGACGAAGCCTTAGATGACTCGATCGTATCTTAAACTGTTTCCTTCGCGGCTTGAACCTTTGGCGAATCGACTATTGATGCGTTTCAGGAGCCTGAATTGAATACATCCCTTCAGGCACGGGATGGAAACCTCGTCCAACTATCTGCTGAACCTGATTTTGCGCGTCCAAGAGACTCTCATCTATGTCTACCATCCTATCTACCGCCTCAGCATAAGTCGAAGGAGAAGAAGCTAACACCAACTGGAACAAATCTGGTCTTAAACCTATCAAAAAATAGTTCCTCTTCATCCTCCCTTGGTTAGCAACATGAGGAACATACAGAAGAAGAGAGGAAATCTGTCTATCATACTCCGCTACCTTCATATTTTCTTGCACCAAATTATGAAATTCCCTATCCATGTCAAACAACTCAGAAATAAATGAGTGTGATGCACCAGTGTCAAATAGAACTCTCGCAGGATAATAAAAAATAATGCATGTACCCACGATCATCATACCAGGCGCCTCCTCAGCCTGCTCTCTCGTCAAAGCGTTCGCCTGAGCCTGCTGCGGAATCTGGAACGGAGGTATCTGAGGTCCTCCAAACCTAGACGGTCCACTAGGCTGAAATCCAGATCGCTGGGTAGGGGCAAGAAACTGCGGTCTCTGAGAATAACCACCAGCTGATCCCTGCTGCGAAGGAACTGAAGACGGACCCCTCAACAGAGGACAAACTCTAAAAAAGTGTCCTGGCTGTCCACAGTTACGGCAGGACCCCTGAACTCCAGGACACTGCGAAGTCGGATGCCTTCCTCTGCACTGTCCAGAAGACATGCCACTAGAACCGCTGCCAGAACCACTGCCAGATCCAGAACTCGCAGAATCAGAGGAACTCTAATCCGCCTTCTTCTTAAACTGTTTCCCCCGAGGTCGAAACCTTTGGCGATTTGATTGCTGCTGCTGCGACCCCTGAGGAGAATAAAAAGATTGCGAAGCATCCTGCATAGGCTGATAGGTGCGTCCAGTCTTCACACAGGGACATACCCCTGGTAAACGGACTACAATTTAATATACATAAATGGGACTCGAGAAAGGGGCTCTATCGGATGACGCAACACTCGGTCCAAACTGATTTACCTAAATAACCTACAAAGGCAAAACACAAGACCCAAGCAGCCCCCAAAAGGAAAAAACAACGATGTAAAACCTCATTACGAAGAGCACTCATAAAACAGAAATCAAATAAGACATGTAATATCTCAAGACGTGCAATCCATGAAGTATACAACGAAGTCTCATCGGTTGTCACAAAGGTTCACAACAGACTCACATGTGAATCATCAAATCACAAAGCTGTGAATCGTAAATCAATAATCAGTGGCCACATCGAAGGTAGAACTATGGGAGCTACCCATTCATCCCACATGCAGTACCATCAGCACAAAGTCTCAAATCTCAACCCAACTGGTGCCATTCAACTTACTGAGGGGTGGGAGCTACCCAGGAACCTCAGGGCAGGCACAAATCTCGTAGTGAGGATTCGAGGGTAAGGGATCCATTTCATTTTAAAATAAACATGCTGGAACTATACATCATCGGATAAAATCAGTTATCAAAAGGAATGGGCTCAAGATGATATGCATGTATGCAAGATCGTATCAGCTTAAAAACATCACACAATAATCATGCAGAAGAATTCAGTAAATCATCATATAAAGCACGACTAAGTAGACTCATCTTACAGCCATCACAAAATACACTGCAGTTCAGTTCACACTTGAAATATTCCATGCTTATGTCAAAGCTGTTAATATAATCCCAATTCGTACCTTACGCAGATCTTGGTACAATACCTCAGCACAGATTACGACTAACATCGGAACACACTCCCTTCTCCACTCATGTCTCGTCCAATAGCTCAAGGCCAGCAGCTTACGACAAAAACCACAAGAAAGGCTCTAATCTGCCAAGAACCTAAGAAGTTACCTGTGCTTAAGCTTACACAGCTCATGGCCTAAAGCCTCGTAGCTCAGACCAGCTACGTCTAACCAACAGAGCACTATACATCTCAACTACAAACGCTAGGAACAGAAACTAGCACTAGCAAAACGCGATTACCTGAATCGGAGCTTAACTCCGCCGCAAATCGCGAAGCCTAGCTCACACAGTTCCTCAGTGATTCCTCTGTGTGGCCTCCTTCCGACTCCAAACTGGTACAAGAACGTTGGCCTTGGAGATGGGTTTCCAATTGAGGTACTATCACTCATTTGACCGGTCAATCATCGGAAATCTGGAGAACCATAGGTAGAATGAACAGTGTTGACTTCTGAATTATCTGCTTTTGTGCTCATTGATGTTTGTGCGTGTGATGTATGCATTGATTAAGCATGAGTCTGTTGTGAATGCATGCATGCATATTGAGCTTGATTCTATTGAAAGCTGAAACCCTTTACACGTTGTGATCGGCCGGCTGAGTCGTCGTGCACGAAAGGTCCAATGTTGATTTGACGTGATGGCCAGCTGAGTCGTTGCGCCTTAATACCACACTGCCTTGTGATGGTCGATTGAGTCGTCGTACCTGAATATCATAAGATGATGATGATTGATGAGATTGCACAGTTGAGTCGTTGTGCTATTCTGTTTTCCTACGGATGATTCTTGGTAGCCCTTTCATGCATTGCACGATAGTTATATTGCATTGTCTGATATGATTTATGCTTTTATTGTGCTCTTCGTACTGAGGTTTGACCTCGTATTTCTTCTCCTGCTTTGTGTTCTTGGATGTGTGTTGCCCATTGCAGGAGCTACAGGTAATCTGGTTGGGCGAGTGAAGCTTCAGCTAGTAGATCCCCGTTTGGTTGAGTCCCAGTATATCAATACTTATATTGAGCCAGGGGATGTCCTGTGCCTTTATGTATTTGGGGGATCTGTAGTTTGAGACTTGTTTTGATTACGTGTTGTGTTGTTGTTTGAGTTCTAAATTAAACTCTATTTTAAGTATGATGTACAGGCCCTTACTCGAAAATTTTTATCCCGTATTTTTAGGATGCTTCCGCATATTTGTGATTAATTGTTGTATTAGCGCTCGTGGCCTGATAGTTCTGCTCAAATCTGGAGTTGTTCTTTGATTTCGAGGACGAAATCTTATTTTCAATGGGGAAGAGTGTGAGACCCGAAATTATATTGGATTAATTGAGTTAATTAATCGGGTTTTGCATAGACCAGATTTTATTTGAACAGATCTGGGATGAGCCAACTTTGAGCTGGTAGGCATGGTGAAGTAATCGGCTCAGTATAAGCGTTCGAACAACCCTGGATTGTGAGAGAGCTTCTGTGGGGAAATGATCGGATTGGAGTGCTGGCCAGTGCTGGTTGATCGCATTCAGATTTGATGGTGAAATCTGGTAGTCACGTGTTATTTTGAGCACGCTAGTGAATTTTGTTAGCGGGTAGCGAAGCGACATCGTTTTGGAAGAAACTAGATGTGGATTAGCTTTTTGAAGTGATACGTGAACAGGTCCGTTCGTAGTACCGGTTCGTGGTTTGGGTAGACCGTATGGGTCCAGAGATTTCAGCTTTGACAGGCCAATGCTTGTGTGAGATCTGGTTTTTCAGATCTGAGTGGCGATGTGACGCCGTTTAGCGATAGTGGATTTGGTGTTAGCGGGATGACGTGTCCAGTTGGAACCCAGTACGACGCCGTTTTGAGAGACGCGTGTATTAGGTAATTGACTTGTGTTGCAACGTCGTTTGGTAATAGCGCGCTTGTTTAGCGTATGGTCCAGATCTGCAGTGTTACTCAGATCGAGTGGTTATCAGCTTTGAGCCAAAGATGTCGGTGGTTACTGTTCATCAGACTTGGGGAACTTAAGTTATATTTGTAGAAGACTTTGACCTTCGAACGCGATATTTTTCTCCCCAACACTTAGAAATATTTCCCGTAACCAAACTCTGTCGCGATACCCTAGCGACTATTCACCGAAGCTTATTTCCTTCGATTTCTGTCGGTAGACAGTTCAGATGGAAGCAAGAGTGGTAGCATTGGACTCCTCTTGTTAGCGCGCTTCGTTCTATACCTCTTTCGAAGACTTTGGAGAGCTGGAGGATCGCAGGAGAAGTTTCCTTGTGTAGTCTGTTAGCATTTGGGCATATTTGCTTCTGCTGTTCAGGTAGCTTGTTGGGTAAGTGTTACTTCCTCCCTTGCATTTCGTTTAGAGCTGTTTATTGAGATAGAAGGGTAGCACAGAGCTGGTCGAAGTTGTAGCTCCCAGTTCGTAGCCCTGAGTTAGCGTTGTTGATTGGCTTAGCAGGTTTCAGATCTGGTTGCTCGACTGCTTTGGTGGTAATTGTAGCTTAGAACTAAGGTACGGATGTGAGCTTGTTTCACAGTGTTGGATGTGCGCTGCTGTTTATGCTTCTGTGCTGTTGTTGCTTTCTTATGCTGTGTTGTTTATTGCAAGCTGTTACATTGCATACACACATTATTCATGTTGAGCTCAGATCTTGTTAGCCTTGCCTTGTTGTATTGATCTGTGAGTAGCAGGATGCTTGTTATGGAGGCCGAGCGGGTAACTCTCGTGTCCCTCATCTGCCTGCTGGGATCTGTAAGCAACTATGAGCGGAGTGGGTAGCTCCCACATCTCATGAGCTGGGCAACAGCAGGTTGAGTGATTGTTATGCATCTGGTACCGGATGTTGAGACGAGTGGGTAACTACCATATATTCACATACCCGTGGCCACTATCTTCTAGTTGATTGGATTCAGTTTTTGAGCAGTTCTTGAGATCCTTTGTCTCTCTGCCTTTGGTTGTAGCCTTGTTCTCATGCATAGCATTCACATTTTAACTACTGCTATTTAACTGCTGTTTTTAAGTTTCTCTCCGTACTGGGTTTGATCCCTTCCCTCTGGGGCTGGTTGTCTTGTCTGCATGTGTGTGTTTTCAGGTTACCATGATTTCTTCGCGGGTCGTGGAGTTGATCCTGCTGGTAATGCCCCGGGAGATGGATAGAGTGTCCCAGTTATATATAGTAGATACATATGATATTTTCGTTATATTGTATTGTATCTGTGTTGAGCGAGAGACTCATCTATTTGTTTATTGAGAGTCACTTCGTATTGTATCGTTGCCTGTTATTGTACTGGACTTTCAGCATTGTAAAAACCAGTATTTTGGATGTCAATGTATTTTAACTTATGTTTACTAAGTAAGGCCAAAAGCGAAAATTTTAGCCACTATTTTAATGCTTCCCCTATCGTTTATTATGTGGTTTTAACTCAGATTGAGCACGAGGCCTGACAGACAGTAACTACTCTGTTAAATTTCAGAAGCACACATGAACGGTTCTCAATCCGAAAGGTCTGACTGTGTTAGTTGGTTATCGATCTGGTAACACCTAGAAAGTTGACTGATCAGACCAACTATATACAGAACAAACATGCCTAGTGGCTGACTCTTCGTAGAGATGGTTATGGCATCAACTGATGAACCATCTGAATTTCAAAACCATTTCCAATATGAGTAAGCGTGAGTTAGTTGATTGGTTGCCCAATCTAAAATTTTCAAAAGATAAGATTTGCTCTGCCTGTCAGCTGGGTAAAAATCTAAAGTCTACTTTCAAAACAAGAGGCAGTAACAAAACCTCACGAAAGCTGGATCGTTTACACGTGGATCTCTTTGGTCCAATACCCGTAACCAGCTTAGGGGTTTTCAAAATTTACATGGGTGTTGTTTTTTAAATCAAAAGATCAAACTTTCGACCAGTTGATCAAACTTTTAAAACGTTTACAAAATTATCAATCTTGAAATGTCAACCGGATTAGGAGTGATAACAGAGTTTTAAATTTCAAAATTTCCTCTATCTACATGACATTGGAATCAAACATGAGTTGTTGCAGCCATAACACCTCAGCAGAACGGTCTGGCTGAGCGTAGAAACCGTCCTTTAAAAGAAGCTTTTTCAACTGTGGTTGCTGATTCCTGTATTTCAAATAAATTTTTGGCTGAAGCAGTAAACATCGCCTGCTATACTCAGAACATATCGATGATTAACAAGAAACATGGAGTTACCCCGTATGAGATATGGAATGACAAGAAACCTGACATTTCATATTTCATTGCGTTTGGATGCAGATGTTTTATCCATATTAAGGCTAAAACATACTTACGAGCATTTGATTTAAAGTATGATGCAGGTATCTTTCTGGGATACTCAGCTGTAAGCCGAGCATATGGAGTTTTCAACCACAGGACACTTACGGTTGAAGAATATGCTCATGTGGTGTTTGACCAGCTTCCATTCAACCACAGATTCAAAGTTAAATGATCTGTGTACTCGTCCGAAGTGTACCAATCTTGATGAATCAAGTGATGACGAGACACACGACAGCTGTCAAGCTGACGACCAGCCCGCTCCAGATATGCTTATACAAACGCAGATATTCTAGCTGTGGAGCGTGCCGGTCCGGATTGCAATCAAGCTGGTGGAGAAAATGAGAAGATTGTTGAGCCGAATATAACAAGTGGTTCTCCAACTAATAGCGATAAAAAAAATCCAGCTGGGACACAAGGGAAATAGCCCGAACCATCTACCTCATTTGAACCAGGTCTTCAGTGGAATAAAAATCATCCACCTTAGCTGGTCATCGGTAATCCTACTGCACCATTTAGGACACGAGGCCAGATGATAAATGAATACTTTAATTCTGCTTTCATATCACACATTGAACCCAAAAAAGTAGACGAAGCCTTAGATGACTCGATCGTATCTTAAACTGTTTCCCTCGCGGCTTGAACCTTTGGCGAATCGACTATTGATGCGTTTCAGGAGCCTGAATTGAATACATCCCTTCAGGCACGGGATGGAAACCTCGTCCAAGTATCTGCTGAACCTGATTTTGCGCGTCCAATAGACTCTCATCTATGTCTACCATCCTATCTACCGCCTCAGCATAAGTCGAAGGAGAAGCAGCTAACACCAACTGGAACAAATCTGGTCTTAAACCTATCAAAAAATAGTTCCTCTTCATCCTCCCTTGGTTAGCAACATGAGGAACATACAGAAGAAGAGAGGAAATCTGTCTATCATACTCCGCTACCTTCATATTTTCTTGCACCAAATTATGAAATTCCCTATCCATGTCAAACAACTCAGAAATAAATGAGTGTGATGCACCAGTGTCAAATAGAACTCTCGCAGGATAATAAAAAATAATGCATGTACCCACGATCATCATACCAGGCGCCTCCTCAGCCTGCTCTCTCGTCAAAGCGTTCGCCTGAGCCTGCTGCGGAATCTGGAACGGAGGTATCTGAGGTCCTCCAAACCTAGACGGTCCACTAGGCTGAAATCCAGATCGCTGGGTAGGGGCAAGAAACTGCGGTCTCTGAGAATAACCACCAGCTGATCCCTGCTGCGAAGGAACTGAAGACGGACCCCTCAACAGAGGACAAACTCTAAAAAAGTGTCCTGGCTGTCCACAGTTACGGCAGGACCCCTGAACTCCAGGACACTGCGAAGTCGGATGCCTTCCTCTGCACTGTCCAGAAGACATGCCACTAGAACCGCTGCCAGAACCACTGCCAGATCCAGAACTCGCAGAATCAGAGGAACTCTAATCCGCCTTCTTCTTAAACTGTTTCCCCCGAGGTCGAAACCTTTGGCGATTTGATTGCTGCTGCTGCGACCCCTGAGGAGAATAAAAAGATTGCGAAGCATCCTGCATAGGCTGATAGGTGCGTCCAGTAGTCGGCTGAATCGGAGCATCAACCTCCATCAAACACTCCTCAATGTCCTCCGCTCGGTTCACTGCATCAATATAGGTCACAGGTGACCCATACAGAACCATCCGGTACAGATCAGGCCTCAAGCCCTTCAGAAATTTGTTCCTCTTCGTCCTCTCTTGGTTGCAAACGTGTGGCACATAAACCAAAAGCGCAGAAAACTGTCGGGCATACTCAGTCACTCGCATGTTTCCCTGCTTCAAATTATCAAACTCCCGCTCCCGGCTATTATAGAAGGAATCCGGGGTATACTCCTGTCTGAACGTCTCACAGAAGCTCTCCCAGGTGATCACATCCCCACTATCTCGAAGGATACGAGAAGTACCTCTCCACCAGCGCTGTGCATTGTCTCTCAGCTGAAACACCACCAACTTCAGTCTCTTCTCGGGAGCGTACTCCAGAGTATCGAACAACTCCTCCATCTGAGCTAACCAAGCCTCAGCCATCGCACCACCCTCTGCTGCAGAAAACATCGGAGGGTTTGTTCGCTGAAACCTAGCTAGGACCAACTCCATCTCGCCTATCTGTCTAGTAAAATTCTCGACCTGCCCTAGACTCCTCCGCAGTACGTCTAGTCGTCCTACCTCTTCCTCTTCTCGGCGGAATCTAAACAAGTCTAGAGGTAAGATCTCAAAGAAGATAGATATATCACATAGACAGATAAAAGATCACATAAATCACAGAGTCAATCAAAATCAAATCAAAACTCTGTGCCTAGACTCGAGTGTGATCAAAGGAAATCGAGCTTATCCCAGTTTAAGCTCTGATACTAAAAATGTCAGGCCCCGTGCTAATCTCACAAGATTAGAGAACAATTAAGCACATAATCATGGAAGCGTAAAATACGGGCTTAAAAACGTTTTTTATTTGAAATAAAATGGGCCTGAACTCAAAACATTCATTCAAAATATCAATACTCAAAATACGAGTTAACTCAAACTCATACAAAACATGTAACACAAATCTCAAAACAACAATAGATCCCCAAATACATAGAATCACGGGGCATCCCCCGGCTCAATACATATCATAAAATAATTGGGACTCAAGGAAAAGGGGATCGATCAGCTGGCGCTCCACTCGGTACAGCTTGGTTACCTGATGATCCTGCAAATGGGAAACACAGACCCAAAACACAAAAGCAGGAACACAAATACGAGGTCAAGCCTCAGTACGAAGAGCCATCAAAACAGCTAATCATGCAACATGCTACAAATCAATGCTATGAAATGCTTGAGGGCTATCGAGGATCGGATAGCTAGACCAGTGTATCAACTGGCAAATCATCACCAACAGCCTCTATACCCGCACGGTGTATCAACCGGGGAAATCATCGGTCCGTGATCTTCAGAGCCCATCAGCCCATCACAGCTCGGTGGTAGACACTCGAATCCAGTAGTCACCACTCCGATGATAGCGTTGGAGTTTTCAGGCACGACTCATCAGTCGGCCAGTCACAACTTGGCTTTCAATCAGGTCATCAATCAATCAATCAATCAGGCTCAAGATATATGCATGTATGCCAAGAATTCATATCAAAATCCTACATGCATTAAATACGCAAAATAGAGCATAGAATAAATCAAACATTCAGCAACTGTCTCACGTAATTCACATCATCAATTAGCAGATTACATAGCCTGAAATATACGCATGCTCAAGCATCAAAGCTGTCCAGAATTGCTCCAATTCGTACCTTCAATAGCTTAATTCTACCTCAACAGACTTTTCAAAGGCACGGCAAAACAACTGAAGTAATTCAGCTTCCTCCTGCTACGACAATCACGACAGGGTGCACCGAGAACCTCAAATCTGTTAAGGAAACTTCACAATCAAATCATGTCTAGTTCAAATCTGAACTTCTCAACAATATTTCCTACGGCCAAGAACCTAACTCCGGTTCTACTTCTAAATAAAGTACTAGCAGCTAATACTAGGCTTAGAAATGTAGGAAATCCTTACACAGAAGCTGAATCTAGCGGAAGAACTATCGAGTTATACTGCACGAAGAAACCAGCAACTTCAAGATCCTCTCCAAGGTCGTTCTACAACCTCAACTGGGTAACAATCGATAGAGCAAGTTACAAGGAATCCACCGCCACCAAATTCGCTCAGAAAAATGGCGGAGAATGGCGGCAATCAACGGAAAGGAGTCACAGTGAACAGTAGCTAAAACGAGGGTTGGAAGTTGGAGATAAGAAATATCGGGTTCAGAATATTTCTAAGTGTCGATCAACACTTATCTATATATCTCACAAATCCAACAGCTGTTGTTCTCAATTATCCAGACGTTGCTACAGTAGGTACATTACGACTGGTATTCACATCTTCTACAACAAAACCAGCAGCAACAACCAGTCACAACATAATGCCAAAGCACTACCAAAACGACATCATGGCAACTAATCAAAACGACGTCACAGCGCTCCACCAGCTGATACCAAATCCCATGCAAAACAACCACCAGCTGGTCACGCTAGATAACTCAAAACGAAAACGTAACAAGGTTCCCGTTAACAAAGCTAAAACGACGCCGTCTAACTAGCAACAACTGGTCACTCAAACCAACAGCTGAACCAAAGCGTTACACTCAAAACACTGCGTTTCAACTTAACAGAACGACGTCGCTTCATCATCAGCGACTGGTTCTTCAACCCAACAGCTGGTCATTCAGCTAGCACAATTTCTCACAACGCAACAGCTGATAGCAACTGCATAGCGAATCGACGACGCATCACTCATTCGCTATAGTACCGTTGACTCGCGTTGATGTCTGAAATGCACTGAGTCTGGCTTCTTGCATTAGCGCTAAGGCTGGTTTTCACGAAACGACGGCGTTTTACTCCCACACCATCAACTGCTGATCAGCTTTCACCAGCTAGCGCTACAGCTGAATTCTAACTTCTGAAATCTACTGGAATCAGATTTCTCTCGAAAAACCCTCAAAATCCACGCGACTAATCCCAAATCAATTTGATTAATCACTAATCTAAAATCTGATTCCTCACACAGTGGTGATAGGTTCAACATCTTGAGCCACAGTAACAAGGGCCAAGTTATTTTCTACGGGAGCGGCTCTCCCCACAGTTGTCCTCTTATTCTTTGCGATGGGCTCAGCAGTAGTAGGAGCAGATCTCTTCTTAGTCACCAGTTTCTTCTTCAACTGCTGTTGTAGCCATCACTGGCTCATATCCCTCACTACAATCATCAATACCCTTTCGTTTGGCAACGTACGTGCCAATAGTTTTGACATTGAGTACCTTCAAAGTTGGGAATGGCTTGGGTTCACACAGAGCCAAATCTGGTATTCCCTGTAGTAAAACACAATCTGAACGACAAACACTTTGGCTTGTTTAGAGGAGGGTGTGACCATCTCCTTCAAGATATCGAACAACAACTTACTCCGGTTGATTTTAGACCCCAATGATTAGCAGTCATCAATAGAAACCACTCATGAGTCACTGCATCGAAAGACCCAGCCTTGACGGTCACAGATTTCGCCAAAACGAAATTCATATTATTCCTATTCTTGCAAGAGGTCTTAACTTGTTCACCAGACTTGGAAAATATGCTCCTATCATCGAAATTCAAATCCTTTGGGACTTCAGAAAAATCGTATAGCCCTTCAGTAGGCAACTCAAAAATACCAGAAAACTGCTCTTCAGTAATATCAATTGATTTTCCTTGAATGGTGCTGACCACTGAGTTTTCTCTAACCAGAGCGTTCTGAAAGAAAGCTACCAAATCTGCTTCATAGATACCTAATGAACACCCCAAAAAACCTCGGAGACCAGAAGACTCGAGAGGTTTGAACATGGCAACCATGCCTTCTTCCGGAAACCTCTGAACTGATTCGAAATCGACTTGAAGAGTGTTTTCGATCAAGGAAGATGCAATTTCAGTAGGTATATGAAGGAAAATACGCCGGAAAGATTGAAGATTATCTGCAAAGACACGAAAACTAGAAGGCAAGAGCACAAGAATGCTTGAGAGTAATATTCGAAAGGTAAATGTTAGTGAAAATGAAACGTCGTAATATAAGTATAGAATGTGAAAAGGTGAGAGAGAGAAAATGTGGGCGTCACGTTTCGCACCTCTGAACTGATTCGAAATCGACTTGAAGAGTGTTTTCGATCAAGGAAGATGCAATTTCAGTAGGTATATGAAGGAAAATACGCCGGAAAGATTGAAGATTATCTGCAAAGACACGAAAACTAGAAGGCAAGAGCACAAGAATGCTTGAGAGTAATATTCGAAAGGTAAATGTTAGTGAAAATGAAACGTCGTAATATAAGTATAGAATGTGAAAAGGTGAGAGAGAGAAAATGTGGGCGTCACGTTTCGCATGATGACAACACACGTGTCATCATCCGATGGTGCGATCGGATTTGGAAAATATTTTGAAGAGATTTTGAAATGATTTTGAAATCATTTTCGAAATTTTACCCGTATAGTAAATAAATTAAAAGAAGTGCCATTTTCTTAACATGTCACAACCTTATATCTGTTTTTATATGTAAGCTGGGGTACTACCAGATCTGTTCTCTTATAAGCATCAGCTGTATATACGCAAAATATGAGTAGGTTCAGATCTCACGCATTCAGCTGACTCAGCACTTATTAACCCAGATCTGTTGTTCCCCCTAAAGTTGAGGTCCTCCCAAATCTGAGAGTTTACCAGAGCTGAAAAATCCATATTGATCCCCCTGAACAGTATACTCAGATCTGAAGTAAATGAAATCTATTCAACCAGCAATTGTTAGCACAGAGACAAATCAAGGAAGTTCTAAGAGACCAAGTATATTTCGAAAATACAAAAACTTAGCGTCTGGTAGAGGTTTCGTGAAGATATCAGCAACTTGCTGATTTGTTGGCATATATTCCAACCGGACGTCCTTCCTGAGCACGTGATCTCTTATGAAATGATGCCTGATGTCGATATGCTTTGTTCTAGAGTGCATGTGAGGATTGAGATTCGGAAATTAGTGATTAATCAGATTTGGTTAAGGATTAGTCACGAGAGTTGAGATTTTTGAATTTCGGATTTGAGAATTTTTGGTCCAATCTGGTTGGTGATTTTCAGATTTGGCGTAGAGCAGATCAGATTCTAGTCGCTGGTTGCTAGCGGGTGAAATCTGCGTCGAATTTGGAGTTGATTTGATGAGTGCTTCTATCGAGATCTGATTCTGGAAATAATTCATATTCGAGGTGTTCTGGAGTCTCATATCTGAAGGAACAGGTGTGAGTAGTCAGACGTGAAGCTAGCGGGAGGAATCTGTTAGAGGGTGCGCATGGATGCAAGAGTCAGTGGGGAGAGGACACGTGTTAGTCAATGTTTCGGGGTTGACCGGTGTTGTAAGCATTATTCAGATCCCAGTGAGTGTGAGCAGATATGAGCGCTGGGATCTGTTTCAGATGTGAGGCAGTGCGACGTCTCTTTGCTTGTGTCAGCGGGAACCTTGGTATGTCATCATTTTGATTAGTTACACTCGCGTTTAGCGTTAGCGCAGAGCCCAGATTTGAGTTACCGCTGGATTCAGATTCGATGACTTGTGCACTAACGCTGGTATCTGATACCGGGATCTGAATATGTCGGTGTTGACTTTCACTATAGACTTTGACTCGAGGATTTAAATACAAGTGCTGATTAACACTTAGCGTATTTTAAACCCGATATTTCCTTATCGTTTCTCCGTTAACTTCGAAACCCTTACAGTTCACCCAGCTCTATTTCCCCGATGTGCCGTCGATTCCCGCCGTTGTTTGGAGCAAGGTGGGTGGCGCTAAGATCGTCTCCCTGAGATCTTTCGATTATTACCAGTTAGGAGACCTGAGTCAATGTGTGGAAGGAGCGCGAAGGACTTATAGTGTTCAAAGATTTTCGCAACAGTGAACGAGAGAGTTCTTCAGTTCTTCTGAGCTTCTGGGTAAGTGATTCCTTGCCATTTAAGCTAGTTTTAGATGTTAGAACTGTTGGGGAACCGTGGCGAATCCGAATCCCGTCTCCCGGTGGCGCAGCGGAAGTTTAAAATTAGCGCCGGGAAACGTTCAATACAAACAATTCAACAATCCATTCATAGGGGGTTCTTTGATTGTTACCTTGTTGGCGTCTAGGAGCCTGGCTCCGACCAGTTTCATGAGGAAACCGGCACTTCACGGTAGGCGGCGGTAGATTACGTCTAATCAGGACCATGACCTGAAGCAAGCTTCCTTCGTCAGCCAGCACTAGAAGGCCTGACGAGATCAACACGGACGGAAACTCCTCAAAAATTTGGCCGGAACAAATTCCAGCGAGGGGCGGCGGCGATGGTGGTGGCCGGCGGCGGCGGCTTTGGGAGAGGAGGGGGCGGCCGATAGAGAGAGCTCTAGGGTTTATGGTGATACTTAGTTATGTTTCATGAAGCCCTAAGTCTCTTTTAATAAGACTAGTAATGGACTTGGACCGGCCCAACGGGCCCGGGTCCAAATGACGATATCCATCACTGCGACTTCATTACAACTCCGATCGCCGATCAGATCAGACCGATCAACTCAGTTTCCAAAAATGAATATTATGGTCTGAAAAACCATTTTTCAGAACCGCAGTGCAAATGACCGTTTTGCCCCTCAACAGTGGAAATCACGGTTTGACCCCTGTTGACTTTTAGGAAGTCGTACTTCCAGAAATCCTCTTCCTTTGCTCAACACATTGAGCTCAGTTTTCGTGTGGGAATCTTGAATCCAGTACTTGTGTGACCCTAAATGGTTCAGGGATACAGCTAGCCTTGGGCCCACAACCACTGCGGCTCCGAAATCACAATTTCGGACTTGCCCAACGGATCATGGTAAAGCCTTTCAATCCATATATCCCGATCAGATCAACGATCATTGGTAAATCGAGAGTCGCTAGAGATCCGATAGCTATGCATACATATTGGAGATCGAATAGTGACATCACGAGTGTAACTAGGTAAACCCATTTACCTAAAACACTTCTAGTACTCTGGCCAGAGATTTATACACTATTATCCCCTCAGATAGCATAGGATATCCACGCATGTAAGCGAGCGTTGAATCCTCGACAACGAAGCATGGACTCCTACATGCATCGGGGTCTCACCCAACCCCGCCGCCTAATGACCCCAAGTGAGTCGGCAAACGGGTCAAAGTGAGACGCCTATCATGTAGAGTCTCAATGACGTTTCGAGTCGTGAGGACTAATCAGTACAACCAAGACCTCGGACTTATCCACTCGACAAATGGTAACCACTTGGAAAGTCCGAACGAGAGTAGTTCGATAGATCTCCAGGTCACTATCTATCTGCATGCTCAGAACATCACAATGTTCCCTACCAATGAAACATGGTACTTCGCATCGCAGATACTAGTCTCAAGCTCGGGCGGCCTTAACCTCATTTTGACGGTCCAATCGACTAGGAACTAATTCAGAATACACAGTGACTATTAGATGTGTTTCATGATAGCCGTCATACCCACTATCACATCTAACATACACTATGGTGCACTCTAGGTCTTTATCCAACACAATTGTTAACATTATATAAACATAACGAAGATAAAGAATGCCATAAATAAATGCGAATATCATATATAAATACTGTCATATACAAGAGTCTATAAACCCACACGCCACAAGTTGGCTAGTTGGGCATCTACTCTAACAATCTCCCACTTGCCCTAAATCCAACTACTCATCAGACGCAATCCCATTGTTTCGCTATGTTTTTCAAACAACGGTCCTGGCAAGGGCTTCGTAAGTGGATCAGCAACGTTTTCCGCAGAGGCGACTCTCTCAACTGCTATGTCACCTCTAGCCACAATATCCCGGATTATGTGGTATTTCCTCAGTATATGTTTTGGTTCTTTGGTGAGACCTAGGCTCCTTTGCTTGCGCAACGGCACCCGTGTTGTCGCAGGACACCGGGACTGGACCAACTCCATTAGGAATGACGCCCAAATCTTGTACGAAATTCCTTATCCAAACCGCCTCTTTAGCAGCAGCTGATGCTGCGATGTACTCAGCCTCAGTGGTTGAATCCGCGATGGTGTCTTGCTTGGAACTCTTCCAAGAGACAACATCACCATTGAGCAGAATACAAATCCAGAGGTTGACTTCGAATCATCCACGTCACACTGGAAGCTAGAATCAGTGTAGCCTTCCAGTTTCAGTTCACCAACCCATAGACCATGAACATATTTTTAGTCCTTCGCAAGTACTTAAGAATATCCTTCACAGCCTTCCAATGTAATTGGCCGGGGTTGGCCTGGTAGCGGCTCGTGACACTCAGAGCATATGCGACATCCGGTCTAGTCGAGATCATGCCATACATAATGCTACCTATTGCCGAGGCATATGGCACACGTGTCATACTCTCTATCTCCTCATCAGTCTTTCGACACATAGACTTAGATAGAGTGACCCCGTGGCACATAGGTAGGTTTCCTCTCTTGGACTCTTCCATAGAGAACCTCTTAAGTATGGTATCGATGTAGGTGGCTTGGGTGAGTCCGAGCATCCGTTTCGATCTATCCCGTTAGATCTGTATTCCAAGAATATAGGATGCTTCACCCATGTCCTTCATCGAAAATCTACTAGACAACCAGACTTTAGTTGACTGCAGAATTCCTACATCATTCCCAATGAGTAGAATGTCATCAACATAAAGTACGAGGAATGTCACAGCGCTTTTAACTACCTTCTTATAAACACATGGCTCCTCGGGATTCTTGATGAAACCAAATTCCTTAATTGTTTCATCGAATCTCAGGTTCCAACTTCGTGATGCTTGTTTGAGACCGTTGATCGATCTCTGAAGCTTGCATACCTTATGCTCGCTTCCAACAGATGTGAAACCCTCAGGATGCATCATATAGATCTCTTCCTTAATGTTTACATTAAGGAACGCAGTTTTCACATCCATTTTCCATATCTCATAGTCGTACCATGCGGCTATGGCTAACAAGATTCTAATTGACTTGAACATCGCGACTGGCGAGAAGGTTTCATCATAGTCAACACCTTGCCTTTGAGTGTAACCTTTCGCGACCAGTCGTGCCTTGTAGGTCATTACCTTATCATCAGGCCCAAGTTTCCTCCTGTATACCCATTTACACCCAATAGAAACAATTCCTTTGGGAGGATTAACATGAGTCCAAACTTGGTTAGCATGCATTGAGTCAAACTCAGACTGCATTGCTTCAAGCCACAAATTTGAATCAGCATCGGAAATCGCCTCCTTGAAAGTTCTTGGATCAGATCCAACAACTTGATCACCTTGATCATACTTCAAGAGAAAACCATATCTCTTAGGAGCCCTAAGAACCCTTTCGGATCTCCTAGGTGCGACCATTTCTGGTACTGGCTCTGGAGGTGCGGGAGACTCACTTGGTACTTCAATTGGTTCTCGAACCTCTTCGAGTTCTACTATTCTGTCCTTTCTATCAAGTAGAAATTCCCTTTCCATAAAGATGGAATTTCTAGAAACGAACACTTTTGTTTCACTTGGACAGTAGAAGTAGTATCCAATGGCATTCTTTGGATACCCAATGAAGTAGCATAAGATGGATCTCGTATCCAGCTTATCTCCCACTGTCTGCTTCACGTAATCAGGACATCCCCAAATCCTCATAAATGAGTACTTGGGTGGTTTTCTCATCCATATCTCATATGGGGTCTTATCCACTGCCTTAGTGTGGACATTGTTCAACAACATTACCGCCGTTTCGAGCGCATAGCCCCAAAACGAGGTAGGAAGTTCAGTGAAGATCATCATCGATCGAACCATGTCCAACAAGGTCCGATTTCGACGCTCCGCTACACCATTGAGCTGTGGTGTGGCCGGAGGGGTCCACTGTGCAAGAATCTCATTCTCTTTTAGATAGTCTTGAAATTCAGCACTTAAGTATTCACCACCTCGATCAGATCGAAGTGCTTTAATACTTTTGCCTAGTTGATTTTCTACTTCAGCCTTGAATTCTTTGAACCTTTCAAAGGATTCAGACTTGTGCTTCATCAAGTACAAGTACCCATACCTAGAGTGATCGTCGGTAAAGGTGATGAAGTATGTGTGACCGTATTTAGTATCAATATTAAATGGTCCGCACACATCAGTATGGATCAAATCCAATAGGCCTTGAGCATGCTCACCCTTGCCCTTGAAGGGTTGCTTAGTCATCTTTCCCTTGAGACAAGACTCACAAGTCGGTAGGGAGTTAATGTCTGACAGATCAAACATGTCACTCCTAACTAACTTGTTCATCCTACTTAGAGTAAATATGACCTAGCCTAGTGTGCCAAAGTTGTGCTGGGTTCAAGTTATCGTGTTTCCTTTTAATCGTTGTTGTATGTGCTTCGACATCGCGAGTTCGAACGTCTTTTAATTTTAAGGTGTATAAATCGTTTTCGCGTTCCCCAATTCCAATCAAACATTCATTCTTGTAAATATTGCAAATCGAATTAGCAAACATACAAGAATATCCATCACTATCAAGCATAGAAACAGAAATAATGTTCTTTATTAATTCGGGAACAAACAAAACGTTTCTCAATAACAACTTAAAATCATAAGACAGAAATAAATAAACATCTCCTATAGCTACTGCAGCAACTCTTGCTCCATTGCCAAGCCTCAAGTGGGTCTCACCGTCTCTAAGACGTCGGCTTCTTGTCATCACCTGCAAATCATTGCAGATATGAGATCCACATCCGGTATCAAGTACCCAAGAAGTCGAATTAAGAGACATATTTATTTCGATATAGAACATACCTTTCGCAGTTCGCAACTGCTCGAGGTACTCCTTGCAGTTCTTCCTCCAATGCCCAGGCTTGTGGCAGTGGTGGCAAACATCCTCAGTCTTGTTTGGCTTGGAAGCATTTGCCTTTGGCTTCTTGGTGGGCTTTTCCTCCTTCGCAGGGGCAGAACGCTTCTTTCCCTTACGTCTGGGCCCCTTCTTCGCAGAGGAAGAAGAGCCCATAAGGAGGACGGGCTTGTCCTTCTTTATGGTTCCTTCGAACACTACAAGCATGTTAACCACCTCTTCAAGGGTGGCTACCATCTTGTTCATGTTGAAGTTGACCACAAAGGGGTCAAATGCAGTAGGCAGTGAGAGGAGAAGCACATCCACAGACAGCTCGTGTGAAAGTGTGATATCAAGGCCCGACAGCTTTTCAACGAGCCCAATCATACGAACCCCATGCTCACGGACTGAAGTCCCATCGCGCATGCGGCTCGTCATAAGCTCCTTGACAGTCGTGAACCTCTCATGTCGAGAGTTCTACCCATACAGTTCTTTGAGATGAAAAAGTATGTCAGCAGCATACTTTGTCTTCTCAAAGAGCCGTTGCATTTCGTTGGACATCGACGCCATCACATAGCATCGAGTCTTAAGCTCGTCGTCCCACCATTGTTTAAGCGTAACCAGCTCCTCAGGGCTGATATCGGCAGGGGATTCGTTCGGAGGGCTCTTCTCTATCGTATAAAGAAGTTTCTCCGAAGCCAACACAATGTTGAGGTTTTGAAGCCAGTCTTGGTAGTTCAGACCGGTGAACTTGTTGCTATCCAGTATAGCAGCGAGTGGGTTTTTGATCGAAGACATTATATAAGCAGTTATACTGGAAAGAAAACAGACAATCATCACTAACTATATAAAATAATCGCTAAGACATAAAACAAGGTCGTTAAGTTTTATGAATTACCCTCCCACTATTTTAACGATTTCACCACCCTCTAATGAAATCGAGAAAGCAAGTTTCTTTAGTGGGTACACGGAGCCCAATCAAGCAATCATGGACCCGAATAATATCAGCCATCCATGACCCCCAAAAGGTAGTTTCCGATTGCAACCGGTGCAACCTCCATGTATTCACCTCACGTCGAGTAAGGGCCCAATAATATGACGTCGTTTACTATCACGTGTCAAGATAATCAAGCAATCATGGACCCGAATAATATCAGCCATCCATGACCCCCTAAAAGGTAGTTTCCGATTGCAACCGGTGCAACCTCCATGTATTCACCTCACGTCGAGTAAGGGCCCAATAATATGACGTCGTTTACTATCACGTGTCAAGATGACCCATCAATGTTGAGTCGTGAAGGACGGTCCCCTTAACGTCCCCAATAATATGAGCCAACGTTAAAGGGAGTTCCAATCGACTCACAACAATTGTCAATGGCATGGACAGCTTTCCGGCATACATGACCCCCTCAATAATATGAGTCGGGCCATGTATACGGGTAGCATCGGCGTACACCCATTGTTGGTGGAAGGTAGGGATAATTTAAACAAATTTAAATTCCCTTTACCTTATCGAATAAACTTTTAATCTTGATATTAGTTTTAAATCGTATTTAAAACGAGGGATTTTATTTTTGAAAATTTGGCCTCATGCAATATATTTTAAATCATATTTAAAACATGCGGATTCAACTAACTATATATCATATATATAAACATTGGGATGATCGATCGCGAGAGCTATGCGGTTCGTGGTTGCCAATCACGGACCTGGGTCCAATCCTAGGTTAAATGCAATATGCAATACAATCCTATTACATTTGCTTCCGGTTTTACAGATCTTCGGTCTTCAATATCTTTGATCATCATCGGGCCCACCATCTTCAAAAGTCCTCCCACTAAGTCTAGTAATTTACAATAAATTTCCATGACACATAAGGGATACATTTTAAGGGGTGGAAACGGCCACAAACAGACCCACTTTAAATATGATAATCAATGATATTAAAAACAACCGAAATCGCAAAACCTAAAGCATACACCTAACACATTGGGCAATGGCTCTCGATCATCCCAATCATGCAATCAATCTAATTAATATGCATAAATTAAATAATCAAATTATTTATCGCAAAATCATATTTTAATCATAAAATCGTATTTTATAATAAAATCGTATTTTGTCGATAAAATCAAATTTTAATCAACAAAATCATATCTCATTATAAAATCATATTTTACAATTAAA
>KV017456.1:204753-221447 GCA_001598015.1 Dorcoceras hygrometricum
CATGATAGCCGTCATACCCACTATCACATCTAACATACGCTTTAGTGTATTCTAGGTCTTTACTCAACACAATTGTAAATCATTACACATATAATGAAAGTAAAGAATGCCATATAAAAGAATGCGAATATCATATATAAAGATCGTTTGTACAAGAGTCAATAAAACCCACACGCCACAAGTTGGCTAGTTGGGCATCTACTCTAACAGTGAGCTATAGGAGATTAGATTTGATCTAAGTTGTTAGATGTCTTTACAGATTTGAGTTTCCAATCAGTTCCTGCTGTGGTTGTCGAGACTAGTGAGGAAGCAGACTTGAGCAGGCTAAGGTTGTCGTACCATGGTGAGATCTGTTGAGGTAGAATATGAGATTTGAGTTATGAATTGAGCTTCTGTCATAAGCATGTTAGTATTTTGAGGCATGAACTATATTCTGTGAATTCTGTGATTTGCGTGAACAGATTTGGCTCACTGTATGATCATTCAGTTCTGTTTTACGAGAATTATGCATGCTTAAATCATATCTGAATTTAATGGCATTCATGCATACATCTTGAGCCTGAGATTTGATTGATTACCGATTTAGAGCCACATTGTGACCGGCCGCAGATGTGTCGCGCCTGAAAGGCACAATGCTATCATCGGAGTGGTGACCGACTGATTCGTCGTGTCTGAATACCACCGAGCTGTGATGGTTAATTTGAGTGGCCAGACCTGAATATCACGGACCGATGATTTCCCCGGCTGATTGGCTGTGCATGGTATAGAGGCTCGCTTGTTGTTGCCAGCTGACTCGTTGGCCTGGATGACTGATTATTTGACAGCCCTCATGCATTTCATTTTTAGGATACTGCATGTTTATTATTTGTTGTTGTCTTAGTGCTCTTCGTACTGAGGTTTGAACTCGTATTTCTTTTCCTGCTTTTGTTTTCTTGGGTATGTGTTGCCCAATGCAGGAGTTGTAGGTGATCTGGCTGGGCAGAGTGGAGCTCCAACTAGTAGATCCCTGTTGGGTTGAGTCCCAGTTTATTTGTATTATGTATCGAACCAGGGGATGCCCTGAGTTTCTATGTATTTTGGGGATCTGTTATTTGAGTTTAATTAACTACCTGTTTGTTATTTGGATTTTAAGTAAATCCTATTTTGAATACGAATATTTTGAATGATGATTTTATTGTTCAGGCCCAAACATTTGAAAAATTTTTAAGCCCTATTTTTATGGTTCCACTATTATGTGTTAGTTGTATTACTAATATTTGTTGATTAGCATGGGACCTGACAGTGCTGCACAGGATTCTGGGTAATCGCGATGGCACTGGTGTTGTCACATAGAATAGGCGCTTCAGAAGCATCAATGTCGTAGTCCTTGAGCTGGTGTTGAATCCATATGATCTGAGCACAGCAGCTTCCAGCCGCTAGATACTCTGCTTCGGTTGTGGACGTTGAAATTGAAGTCTGCTTCTTACTGAACCAAGAAATCAATTGATCTCCTAAGAATTGACAAGTCCCACTTGTGCTACGCCGATCAATCCTGCATCCTGCATAATCTGCATCACTTAACCGATTAGTTGAAAGCTTGAGTCTTTGGGATACCAAAGACCAACATTGGAGGTTCCTTTTAAATATTTTAAAATTCGTTTCACAGCAATATATGAGATTTTTTAGGCTCTTCTTGAAATCTAGCACACATACAGACAGCAAACATGATGTCTGGTCAGCTAGCAGTTAGGTATAGCAAAGAGCCAATTATACCGCGATAATCTATGGCTGTTCCAGCTTCATCTTTGTCTAACTTGATATAAGCACTCATTGGGGTCGCAGCTGCTGAACAATTGTCCATGTCAAATTTCTTCAGCATTTATTTTGTGCATCTTTCTTGATTAATGAAGATTCCATTGTCAAACTGTCTCACTTGTAATCCCAGAAAGAACGTCAGCTCGCCCATCATGCTCATTTTAAATGTCCTGCATCAACTTAGAAAATTTCTGGCATAGCTTGGGGTTAGTTGACCCAAATGTAATATCATCTACATAGATTTGTACTAACAAAACATGATTAGATTTGACAAATTTAAATAAGGTTTTATATACGGTGCCTATCACAAAGTCATGCTCAATCAAGAATGTTGAAAGTGTATCATACCAAGCTCTGGGTGCTTGCTTCAACCCATATAAGCTTTTTCCATTTTGTAAACGTGATCTGGATATGCATGATTAACTAAACCAGTAGGTTGTGCAACATACACTTCCTCAGATAAGATGCCATTTAGAAAGGCACTCTTCACATCCATTTGAAAGACTTTGATGTCTTTATATGCAGCATATGCAAGAAACATGCGAATGGCTTCTAATCTAGCTACTGGTGCAAAATTCTCATCAAAGTGTATGCCTTCCATTTGTCTAAATCCTTGAGCTACCAATCTAGCTTTGTTTCTAACTACTACACATTCCTCATTTAGTTTGTTCCTAAAGACCCATTTGGTTCCTATTACAGAATGATTAGAAGGTCTACGGACTAATTTCCATACATTATTTCTTTTAAATTGACTAAGTTCTTCTTGCATTGCATCTATCCAGCTCGGGTCAGCTAAGGCTTATTCTATCAGCTTTGGTTCTATATGCGATATGAATGTTGAATCAAAGTGATCATGCATGAACTGGCCTCGTGTGCGAACAGGAGAATGGATGTTACCTATGATCTGCTCAGGTGGATGATTTCTATTCCACTGAAGATCAGATCCGATTGGATTTTCTCCTTGTTCAGCTTGGATATCTTGCTGAATTGCTTCAACTGGATAATCTGATACCAGTTTATAAGGGATTTGTTGATCCAGATTTGGATTAGATGCCAATTGATAATTTGCATTGGCAGCTTGGGCATCCGGAGCTGGTATGGATACCAACTGATGTGAATTATCTTACGCATTTGTTGCTCCATCACCAGCAGCTGGCACACAAGACGAGATCTGTTCCTATTGGTCAACGTTAGTCAAATCAGTGACTACTGGGTTACCTGGCAGATCTGCTTGTGCGTTATCTTGTGGTGTGTCCAGATCTGGTTGAGCATCAGCTGAAAGTCTTTGTTGTTGCACGTCGTCATCTGATTCATCAAGTTTGATTGATTCCAGACGTGAACACAACTCATGTAAGCTCGCAGCTGTGTTGGAACGGAAACTGGTTTCGTCGAACACCACTTGAGCTAATTCTTCAACCGTCAAGCTCCGGTTGTTGAAAAATCTGTATGCTTTTCTCACAGCTGAATATCTGAGGAATAAACCTGCATCAGATTTGGCAACGAAAACTATTAGGTGCTTTTTACCATTATTATGAATGAAGCATCTGCACCCAAACACCCTGAAATAAGATATATTAGGCTTCTTGCCACTCCAGATCTCATATGGGGTAACTCCATTGTTCTTATTTATCATAGATATGTTCTGAGTGTAGCAAGCTGTGTTAACTGCTTATGCCCAGAATTTTTGTGAAATACCGGAATAAGCAATCATGGATCGAGCAGCTTCTTTTAAAGTTCGGTTTCTCCTCTCATCTAGCACGTTCTGCTGAGGAGTTCTCACTGCTGAAAGCTCATGCTTTATTCCAATGTCTTCCAGATAATAGGATAGTTTATAATTTAAAAACTCAGTTCCACTATCAAATCTTATCCGGTTGACAGTACAATATTTATCATTTGCAAACGTTTCAAAAGCTTAATCAGCTGGTCAGCGGTTTCAGATTTTGATTTTAAAAACAGCACCCATGTAAATTTTGTAAAATCATCAACAAAAACTACGGTGTAATTTGTTCCCCCTAAGCTAGTTACGAGTATAGGACCAAAAAGATCCATATGCAAAAGCTCAAGCTTCGGGAAGAACGTTGACCGCTTTTATTTTTAAAAGTATATCTAATCTGTTTTCCCAGCTGACATGCTGCACAAATCTTGTCTTTTGAAAAATTTATTTTGGGCGTACCAGAAACCAATTCAAGCTTACTCAATTTGGCAAGGGTTTTAAAGTTCAGATGGTTCATTCTTTGGTGCCACAGCCAGCTCTTGGAAGAGTCAGATGCTAAGCAAATATGTTCAGATCTCATCTACTCTGACCAATTGATAATGTAGGTATTCCCCGATCTTTTGCCTACCAATATAGTCAGACCATCCAGACTCTGAACTGTGCATGTGTGCTTTTCAAAGTTCACTATAAAACCATTGTCACATAGCTGACTTATACTTATTAAATTATAGCACAAATTTACAACAAAAGAATCAGATATGGAAATGTTACCATGGGTAAGCTTACCATTACCCACAGTGTTACCGTGAGAGTTATCACCAAAAACAATTTTGCCTCCTTTGTGTTGTACCACATCTGACAGCAGCTTTGGATTACCATTCATGTGCCTCGCACATCCGCTATTCAGATACCAAATGATAGACTCATATGCAGCTTTGTACCCGTTGACCTATAATCATGAAAACAAATTTTGGTACCCAATTTTACATGGGTCCAGATCGGATTACCCCTTTCAAGACCCATACTTGAATTACTTTAACAGTCTACCCAGTATGTGCGTCCATAAGGGCACGTGCAGAAATGTTGTGAGATCTGTTGAGCTTTGGCTTAGTATGTGGACCATTCCGATCTCGTTTGGGCTGAACCTTTGCCCACACAGATTTGACCTTCTTAGAACCACGCCTGGACTGGTTGGGAACAGACGACTTAGAACCAGCTTTCGCCTTATCTTTCTCAAGTCTGTTCTTTAGACAGCTTGTCTTGTAGTTCTCAGGTCAGATATATCCGATACCAGCTTTGACTTTTTGGTTCAGTTGCCCAGAGGTCTGGTCATCATACTTTACCGACTCATAAGAATTGTGTATCACACTGGCTTTGACAAAATTCATCTTTTTGAACTTGTCATATACCAGATCTGATTGAGTACTCGTTCCCTCAGAACTGCTTTATCCAACGCTGAAACCTAATCCAGATTTGTCGTTCAGTGGATTTTGAGTCTCATGCAGCTTGCTCAAGGAAACGGAAGACTTGGTCCAGGAGCTCATCACTTCATTTAACCTTTCGTTTTCAGATTTGAGCTCACAAGACCTATTGCTCAAGAGATCATTCTCAATCATCAGCTTACTCAACTTAGTCTTTAAACTGTAAGTATCCTCAAGCTGAGCATTGCTTGATTCAACTGAACTATTTTTCAGACCTTTGTTTTCGGTTTTGATTTCCTCAAATGTCTGAGATAGATAACGGTACTCATGGACCATTTCATTTAGTGCGTTGATCAGGTCCTATCGTGTAAATTCAGTATTGGAAAAATCAAATACCTCATCTTCAGTAGTGGTCTGATTTGCCATCAAGCAATGAACGTCTTCTGACTCACGATCTGGTTCTCATCCTTATCTCTTTGGATCTTTCTTTGGATATATCGTCTTTCTTATCATCTCTCTTAGATCTGTCCTCCTTCTTGGTCCTGTTACAATCTGCTACGAAATGCCCTGGACGACCACAATTATAACAGTTCATATCAGTAGATATCTTTTCAGATTTGTTATAATTGAAAGAAGGGTTATAGGATTTTCTCATGAATTTCCCAAACTTCTTGACGAAGAGGGACATGCCGTCATTGCTCAGTTGTTCTGCAGATTTTCTTGGTGAGCACTGTTCAAATGTTGTTGCAGCTAGAACTTTAATTGGTTGGGAGGTAGACGGTCCAGCCTCGGATCTGGTATTCAGCTCGAACTCGTAGGCTTTGAGATTGGCAAACAGATCATGCAGTTCAAGCTTGTTCAGATCTTTAGACTCTCGCATCACCATGGTCTTGACATCCCATTCTCTCGGCAGCGCTCTCATCACCTTGAGAGCCAACTCTCGGTTGCTGTATTCTTTTCCCATACTTGTAAGCTCAATCACAACAGCACTGAATCTTTCATCAAACTCTGCCATGGACTCTCCCTCTCGCATCTTGATTGACTCGTAGTTCTATTTAGCTAAACAGTTAGCTTGTTCCTTCGTCTCATCATTTCCCTCACAGACCTGAGTTAACTTCTCCCATATCTCTTTGGCAGTGGCGCATGTTTTTATTTTGCTGAACATATTTTTGTCCAACGTCTTATAAATAATGTCCTTCGCCAAGTTGTCAAGGTTTTCCATCTTCTTGTCCTCTACTGTGTATTCAATTATGCTCTTCTCTACCCATTTCGGTGCTCCTTCAGTTATAGCTATTGCAGTGTTGGCTTTCACTATCTTCATGGGTCCATCTGTGATAACGAACCACTTGTCATCTTCTTGCGCGGCCAAGTGAGCTTGCATCCTAATCTTCCACGTCATACTCGTACCTTGGTAAAACATAGGAATTTTGTTCTGATAAGTCGACATATTGAAATATATAAGCACAGAGGATGGAACTGTTCAATAACTGAGATACACAAGCTCTAATACCAATTGTTAAGATCAAGCGCTTACCACTAGGCCAAAAGCTGTAGCTCTTAGCCAACGTGAAACTTTATTTCCCTATAATGTGATAGCGCAGAGTGCACATATTATGTGTGTTATGGTTGTGCTGTTAGGCCCATGACTCATGGGAGGTGCGCGTTTAACTGCTGGTGCTGTCTCAATTCCCTTAGAGATCTGTCTTACCCTTCCCCCACCGCCGGCCATATCCCAAGCAGAGATAGTATTACCTGTTAAGATCTGGCATCACACTTTTACAACCCACATGGCCAACCTGATCAAACGGCGTAACGTCAGCAGCTTGACATATGAGAATTCCCAAGAGGTCACCCATCCCAGTACTGTTCTCACCCTTGCACATTTAACTCAACAAACCCCCCCCCCCCCCAAGAAGTATAGAAAATGCTTCTTGGGAGACTCGAACCCCTCACCTCGCTTTGATACCAATTGATAGGATCAATGGAATCAAAAATATAGTTAAAATATACGTAGGAGTTCAAAATGGGGGGTTGAATGAACTCCTTTCGATTTTGATTTTTCGAAACCTTAAAAACGATTTTAAAAGCCTTCGTTAAACTCAGATATGAGGCTCTCAGTTTAATGTTGTTCTATCAGTTAACAATAAATTGTGCGAAAATAAACTGATTGAGCAGTGAACAGTTAAGAATAAAATGCGATGCAAGTAATGTAAAAGTGAAAGGTTCAGAATTTGTTTATGGAAGTTCGGATATCAAATCCGACGTATCCCCTTCTTCCTTTGCAGTAAGGTTCCACTAGAAGACTTTGATGAATACAGATACTGTAGACACCCAGTCACTGAGCCTCGCTCCAAGTGAACTCCTAGAAATCTCCACAATAGACACAGATAACATTGAGTTACAATCAATGAAATATTCGAACTGCTTCAAGAAGCACGTTCGTTACAGACTCAAATCTAAATAATACAATGAACAAATATTTTGAGTATTGTAGATCTTCTGGTTTCTATGACAATGAAACTCAATTTACAATGGTAAACCAGAAGATATCTCTAAGATTTATCTAATAAGAACAAAGGAATGTTATTCGAGATTAAACACTAGGACTTAGAATATTTTTGCTTCAGTGTTTGAAAATCCCAGTGCGTGAGAGCTTGTGAATGTTGAGAGTACGTAAAATAACAAGAGCAATCGAGAATGATCGAGAATCAACCGAGAGTAATCGAGGCTTATTCATTTGAAATCTTCAACTATTTATACTCTTCAACCTCAACGGTCAATAATTGTAGCCAGTAGATACAAAAACCCCTTTGCATCTTCATCGTATCACCGCAGTTAATGCTCCAGTAATGCTAAAAGATAATCTGTACTTTGTCAGGGCTTAATAGACTTATTTACCAAAGAGGGTAACCATCGTATCAATCGCTCTGCATATTTTGCAACTTTACTCAAAATAGCTATGATATTGTTTCCTTAATTCAAGTTGTCTAACAGGCTATTATGCAATTAAATCGTGACCGTTTATTTCTCTCAAATAATCAACTGATAATATCTTAAGACATCCGAAGCTCACATCTGTTGCAGCGCTGAAGTCTGACAACTGCTCTCTTTCCCTTTTCGAAGTTTCCCTTTGTGAATAGCTTCAAGATATATATCTTTATGCATATAGCCATCACATCTGAAAATATCGCCCTTTCTGTACTTTCAAAAGTAACTCTCTCTGTCAGATCTGAAATCTTGTAATCTTTATGGATATGTCCCCCTTTTTGTACAATCGTGAATCTTCCAGATCTGAGTACTCGTTACTGAAAAAATAACATCTGAAATACTGAATAAAATCTGTTCATATCTGAGTCTGTTCTCATCTGATAAAATATTTTGAATAACTGGAACTGTTACCATAGACTCTGAATCAAATTCGATACCCTCTAATCTGAATTCCTTAACCCGATAACTGAAATACTTGACCCAATTACTCAAATAACCCGAATGCCCAAATCTGAAAATACTCTGAAACTGATATACTCGAATCTAGGTTGCTCGGTTCTAAACTGAAACTAAATACTGTTCCCAATTCTCTCGTATCTGGATACTTCTCCCGATAACTGAGATCTGAAAAACTTCCTTCGTTGTACTCTGATCTGATAACATATCATGTTAGCTCTAATCTGATACACGCTCTTCCCGAATACTAACAGTCCAGATCTGAACTACTTTCCTCCTATTCTGCGAATACTTGATATGCAGATCTTAGTCTTATTTTCAGTTCTTAGTCTTGTTTTCGTTATCACAAAAACTTATAATTTTATCTTAACAAGATTTCAGCCTTGGAGATTAACAGATTTCAGATCTTGGCTTCAGATCTTATCAGCCAATGATCCAGATAATTCAACGATCAATATTAAATTATATAAAGCCTGTTAGACAAAGTGGATGAAGAGACTCAAGTTCAGAGCTATTTGGAGTATACTTTGCATGACGCAGAGTTTTTGTATACGATGTTTACCTTTTTTGGTTATTAAAGTCAACAAATCTTTGACAACAACAGACAAACCTCTACTCAGCATTAGTCGAGCAATTAATGCACGATACAATGATGATATTCAAATGGGGTTTGTGTCTACTGGCTCATTAAATGACCGTTGAAGATGGATGTAATAAATAGCTGAAGTATATCAAGCGAAGAAGCTCTCCGACGATTTAAGCTCTCTGCGAATTTTATCTCTCGCGATTTTACTCTCTTGCATAAACTGTCTCTCTGGAAAAAATCTTTCAAGTCTTAAACCATTTGATATCCCAGCTCTCACAATCTCGAAGAACAATCTTTGAAGTTCCAAAACATAAATAATCATTGAGATTTCTTCTGGTTCAACTTAGTCATACATTCATATTGTTCAAAGAACCAGAAGTTGTTACAAACTCTGTGCGTTGTATCCATTAATATTTAAACAGAGTCTATAAAGAACGTGCTATGTGAAGCCATTCTAAAAAGTCATTTTTTATATTTAGTAGTGAATTCTGCGTTGTATTGTGGTGCTAGGAGTTCACGTTAAGTGAGGCTTACGTGACTGGGTGTTTACAGAAGCTGTACTCATCAAATCTTCTAGTGGAACCTTCCTGAAGAGGAAGAAGGGGAGACGTAGGATTTGAGACCCGAACTTCCAGAAACAAATTCTTGACCCTTACTCTATTTATATTATATGCATTGTTATTTATACTGTCCACTGTTTAATCGGTTCATTTTCCCAAATTATTTGTTAATCGAGAAAATAGATTTTGATTGAGAGCCTAAAATCTGGTCACTCAGATTTGAGTTAAGCACAGGCTTGTAAAATCGTTTTTAAGGATTTGAAAAATAAAAATCCAAGGTGTTCATTCAACCCCCCTTCCGAACTCCTAGGCCTATTTTCAATCCTAATTGATCCTATCAGAAACCTCTAAAGTAAAATACCTATGAGTAACGTTGTGTCTGGATATGCAACCTCTGCCTGCATCACGAAAATATGACCAGTGGACTGCGTCCTCCTGGGGCAATCCTTAGAGATATGCCCCGGCTCCTTGCTGTGATAACACCTGCCTGAACCCGCCATGCACTGTCCTGGATGATTTCTTATGGCACACCTGACACATCGGTATCCCTCTAGGTCGAGGGGCAGTAGTCCCCTTCTGCTGTGGGCTCTGCTGACCCTGCGGCCTCTGCTGGCCCTGAGGACACTACTGTTGTTGCCCCTGTGGATTTGGGCCCTTAGAGGCCCTTGAAATGGTCACTTCGCTGGCTGCTGCGAAGACTGGCCCCTAAAGGACTACTGTAACTGCCGTTTCTTTTGAAAGTCCTCCCTCATATCCTTCCGGCCCCTCTCAGACCGGTATGCACTGTTCACTGCCGCCATGTACGTAGCCACGTCAGCCATAATGACATCGTGGTGGATGTCGGGTCGCAGTCCACAGTGAACTGCCTCAACTTCTTGCTCTCCATCGTCGCGATCGAGGGCATGAAGTGACACCCCCGCTCGAACTGCCGCACATACTCAGCAACAGACTTGTATTCTTGATAGAGACTCATGAACTCCCTGATAAGCTGGCTCCAGGCGTCAGCAGTGAAATACTTCTAAAAGAAAACAATCTTGAACTTCTCCCAGGTCAAGGTCTCAAGAATCAGACCAACCGCCGTGCTCTCCAACCAAGAGCGGCATCTCCCTTCATCATTAAAATAGCACAACGGACTTTTTCAACGTCCGGGAGACCCATATAAGCAAATATGGTCTCCACTCCTCAGCTACAAGTGGATCATTAGTCCCTGAAAACTCCTTGGGTCTCTGCTTGTGGAACCTCTCAGTGACGTCCTCCTCATGCGACTTCCCGGGTCTCTCCGATTGTCTCTCCAATAACCTGGTCATCCTGGCTAGCATATCCACACTATCCCTCTCGTAGAGCTCAACTGTGAGGTGGGGGAGGAGGAGGAGGCGTAGCATCGTCCTGCTGGCTTCTGTCGCGTCTGGGAGGCATACTGGTACACCAAACCTTACCACGTAAATCTAAGTGCATGACTAAGCGTCAAACTCTAAAACTCCTGAAGTAAAATTAATGCAGAAAATAGAACATCCATCATGTGAAAATAAACAAGCATCGTAAAACTCTTAAAACTTATAGACTGGCAGTGCGACTTCCGAGCTCCACGCAGCAGGCTAGTACACCACCAGAACCACCGCTCTGATACCAACTGAAACGAACCAGACTTTAGAAATTCTTTTTTTAAAAAAATTAAGTGCGGAATAAACAATTTATAAAAGTATGGCTCGTCCCATTTAAAGCAATTTTCTCAACATTTCATTAAAACATAAATAGGGTAAATATCTCAAAAATCATATCATTCTTTTTTCCTTAAAAAAATCAGAGTAAATAAAAATGCGGAAAAACTGAAAAAAACTAAGAAGAAAATATCTGAAACTGTTTCATAACATAAAATTAAGACGGTCACGGGGCAACAGCTGCGACGGGCGCTCAGAGGTCCTCACCACCGGTCGGCATAAAATCCACAGGGTCATCACATGCACCATTTAAACCTAGTGATCCTAAAGGCCCAGCATTCTCTATCTGATAATAACAAAGTATGTATAATAAAATCGCATACAATCATGTACGTATAGTAAAATAACTTCAAAACATGCGTGCATGAATGATCGTTAAACATGATTCTTACATCAGTCGTAACATATCGTCATCGTATAGCATATATAATAAGGAATGACATAGCATAACATAAAAACGTGTGTGTCGTATACACATGTACGTATAGTAAAATAACTTCTAAAACAATGCGTGCATGAATGATCGTTAAACATGATCTTACATCAGTCGTAACATATCGTCATCGTATAGCATATATAATAAGGAATGACATAGCATAACATAAAAACGTGTGTGTCGTATACATGAAGTGTGGACCATTATCCATTGATCAATCATAAACCGATGTACTTGGCGTCCGGTTTCACCCGACCTACATCATCATCACATTAACAGAGGTTCACTGGTTCTGATCTCCCAGATCCGCTCATCGTCTATCATTATACATTAACAAGTTCACTGGGCCCGGCATCCCGGATCCGCTCATCGTCTATCTTGACACAAATCACTTCAATCCCTCTATTTTTCTTTTCAAACATGGCTTTAATATTTCATAAATTTTCATGATGCGTGTATTTCATAAAAACATGCAATTTAAAAAGGTTTAGTCCATCAATATATATTTAATTTCTTCATTTAAAACATTTTCATATTCGTGTACATAAAATAATACATATATAATTAAATATATATACACGGGCTTCTACATTTTCTACTCCGATCAAGGATTGATTCAGGTGCCTGGCCCACTAGATCTAAGCCCAAAAGCCTAGACTTAACTTTGAAATTGACATCCAACCCTAAACATGACTTGATCCAATAAGCCTTAGAATTTAAACTTAAAATTTAATAAAAACGCTCAACACTTCTCTTTAAACTAAAGTATTAAAATTTAACTAAATAAAAAACTCATTGACCAATTTTGATTTTAAAACTTAAAATAATGTATTAGGTCCAAATTAATTAAAAGTCTGACTAAAACTTTTAACTTTAAAAGGTTTGACCAAATAATCTTAAAATTGGACACTATACTTTAAAATTAAAATACCCGGTCCAGAAATAAAATAATTCGGACCAAACATAAAATATTTGGACTCGACCCTCAACTAACTGACTCAATCCGATCGAATCCATAAAACTGGTCCAGCCGAACTGGCCCATGCACAAGAGAAACCCTAGCCGCTCACTCACACACCCATGCACGCATGCAACCAGTTACCTTTCTCCCCTTTGGCCGCCCATGGCCGGAGCCCCGCCGGCTGGACCACCCCCAGGTCAATCCGATCCCACCTGACCTAGCCCGGGTTCAAGTCGTCGACACAAGGCTCGAACAAGACACAAAACGAAGGAGGGTCGTGTGGCGCACGGTGGAGTGGCCATTGCGTCATCCTATTCGTTCAGAAATGATCCAGATCCCTTCCCTCATCCATGGACCCCTACTAGACCACCCTAGGACCACCATGAACCGAACACCAGCCCCAAGAACCCTCCTCGACCGAGAAATCACAAGAGAAATGCAAACATGCGTTAGAAATTCACGATGCATGCGTGATCCATAATCGACAAACATAGATCTCAAGAATTCACATGCAAAACATACCATCATTCATTAAAATAGTTTAATATCTTAAATGGTGAGAAAAATTGAACATATCACAGGCCTATGTTGGAGAATAATGAAGATCTGCGAGTTGCCATCTATCACCAAAAACTTGAAGAAATCTCGAGCTATGGAGAGGGGAGGTGACGTGAATGGTGAGGCAGAAGGGAGGAGGAGGCTAGAGTTAGGGTTGTGAAAATAAGTGGTGACAAAAATGATCTCTCCAAATGGCTTAATTAAGAAAATCAAAAAATTTTCCTATCCTACCCTACACCCACTTAAAATGTTGATTAAATTCGAAATAAAGCTTTTGAAACTCCAAATTTTTGTAATATGTGGCCTCCTAAATTTTAAAATATATGAAAGTCCTTTAAAACATCCTGTATAGGTGAAAAACGGGTTCCCGTAAATAATAATAATGAAAACCCCAATTCTCGGAAATTGCTACTTAAAAATAATAAATTTACTCTTAAAAAACTAAGGGTTTAAAAAACTCAAATAATTTTCATCTCGATCGTCCCTATTCTCGTCCATGCATACGGAACTCAAACAGACTAAAAACATTCATGCATATCATGAAGCAATAAAACTAACAATAAACCACATAAAATATCATATAATTTTTCCCCTAGTCATGCACTCATTTCCACGTAATTAGGATTTCCTGGACGTTACACCTATCCTCAACAGATTTTGCTTCTATAAGCTGTTCCATGCTGGATTTTACAAAGTTCATTGTTTTAAACTTTGTCCTTTCCAGCCTTGAAGTAGTGGTTTTAGCAGTACTGTCTTCATCACTATTATAGCCCAATCCGGTTCTATCACCAGATAACTTTGTAGCTCCATGCAGTTTTTGTAGTGATGCAGACGATCTAGTCCAGGAGCTTATTATTCCAGCCAACCGCTGCTTCTCATTCAGCATATCCTCAGACCTGATTCTCAATTCTTCATTCTCTCTTACAAGCTTACTTAGAGCAGCTTGCATATTTCTTGAGCCATCCAGCTCAGCGCTCGTTGCACAGCTTTAACTTCCTAGAATGATTGAGAAAGTTTTTATATTCAAGGATCATTTCATTCAGTGCAGTAACAAGGTCCTCACGTGTAAATTCAGGACTGGAAAAGTCAAATACCTCCTCAGTGTCATCGGCCATGAGACACTGTACTTCATATTCACTTTCGCTTGATGAAGAGGTTCCAGAGTTTGATTCCGCGAAATCTGAGTCAGCCCACGCACTCTTGTTTTCTTCAACCATCATGGTTTTCTCTGTTCTCCCTTTCTGGTAAGCATTTTTCTCCTTCTTGTCCTTGTTTTTGCTACGCTCTGCTCGCTTCTTTACATCTCTTCTTGGATTCCTGCAATCAACCATGAAGTAACCAGGCCTGCCACAGTTATAATATTTGTCATCTGCGCGGACTGTAATTGATAGATTTAATTAGAGGCGTATTATGACAAGATTAGAGGGAACAGTAAGATTTTATTTGGTAAGATGTTGGTTAAGGATTAACCGATGTAAACGTGAATTATCAGGTATTCAGCCTAGGAGAATTTGGTCTGAGCTGATTGTAATTTTCTGATCTGGACAAGAGCTTTGAAGATTTCAGCTTTGGGAGAGAAATGCCCAGTACGTATAAGATGTCCAGTTTGTGATCTGTTCTATTTTCCCTAGCGTGATTTGTTTTGGAACGAAACAGCTCTGAGCTGTTATAATAGCAAAAGGATGGAGTACGGCGTACATGTGCGGCAGTTACTGGTACTGTGTGGACCGGTTCAATTCGTGATTTTGGTGTAGACCGGAATGGTTTATGTTTTACAGACTAGGCAATAGATGGTCTACGTATGCGCGATCTGGTTGTTGCAAGTTGGAGGCATTGCGACGTCGTTTAGCGACATCAGTTTAGACGCTGGTTGGTAGTAAGCGGAGCACGATCTGTCGACGTGGCATGATCTGCTGAGTAGCGTGACCTATCGACGTGGCGTGATCTGATTGGGTCCAAGAGCTGATCTGTGAGTATGATCTGAGTTGTACGCTGGAATGTGTGATATGTTTGTTCTGATCTGGATTCCTGTGCGGCTTTGTTTGGTGGTCGCAAGCTGGTATAGCGTAGAGGAATCAGATCCGATGTAGTGCAAAGGTTTGAGCTGATTTGACTTCTACGGTAGCGTTGACTGGGAGATATATATATGTGCCAAACACTTAGTCGATTTTGAGACCCGATATTCCTTATCTTCTTCCAGAGAGCTTTCGTTACGAACTGATTCAAAATCCTTACTGTTCATCGTGCTCGATTTCTTTCGATTGTCCTCGATCTATGCCGCCGTTTGGAGCAATTTTGTGGCGCTGAGTTCGTCTCTCCAAGACCTTTATTTTGGTAAGACTTTGGAGTCTTGGATCGACTTGTCGAGGTAGCACGACGTGGTTGAAGTGTTCGAACATCTTCGTGATTTCCGACCGATAGCTCTTCCGTTCTGTTTGAGCTTTGGGTAATCGTTGGTTAGTGTTTTACGCTTCGTTTAGAGCTGGTTGTCGTATTTCAGTAGTTGGTTTGAGCTTGGCGAGTTGGTAGCTCCTAGCTCTGTTCTGTTGTATTGCCCATGAGCTGTTTTAGATATGGCTTATCAGGTTGTAGCTACCTGTTGGTGCGAGCTGTCTTGTTGAATTCGCCATGAGCTGGTTGGGCAGTAGACGTGCGCGAGCTGTTGGATCTGTGTTCTCGTGCAATCTGTTGAGGTAGTAGCCGTGAGAAGTTGAGGTACGAGTGAGCTTATATTATCAGCTTTAATATCAGCTTGGGAATATTTCTTTTCGTGTGTAAGCTGTTGTGATATATGTGCTGTTGTTGGATGATTCTTTGTTTTAAATGGCTTATGTTTTGTTTATATGCGTTTTATTGTAAGCTGAATCTGCTTTCCATACACGCATATCATAATGAGCCTGTATTCTTTGAGACCTGAAATATCACTGAGTCGTGATTTGCCGGCTGAGTCGCCGTGCTGAGAATCCAATGTCGTCGTTGAGTCATGATAGCCAGCTGAGTCGCTGTGATTTGGATTCTGATTGATTATTGAGATTTGATTGTTAGAGTAGATGCCGAACTAGCCAACTTGTAGCGTGTGGGTTTATAGAATCTTGTATGAAACAATCTTTATATATGATATTCGCATTTATTTATATGGAATTCTTTACTTTCATTGTGTTGTATGATGATTAACAATTGCGTTGATTAAAGACCTAGAATACGCTAAAGTGTATGTTAGATGTGATAGTGGGTATGACGGCTATCATGAAACACATCTAATAGTCACTGTGTATTCTGAACAAGTTCCTAGTCGATTGGGCCATCAAAATGAGGATAAGTCGCCCGAGCTAGAGACTAGTATCTGCGATGCAAAGTACCATGTTTCATTGGTAGCGAACATTGTGATGTTCTGAGCATGCAGATAGATAGTGACCTGGTGATCTATCGAACTACCCTCGTTCGGACATTTCAAGTGGTTACCATTTGTCGAGTGGATAAGTCCGAGGTCTGGTTGTACTGA
>KV017456.1:222864-238258 GCA_001598015.1 Dorcoceras hygrometricum
CGCACGGATACTTAGCTCAATGTGTTGAGCATGAGAAGAGGATTTTGGGGAGTGCGACTTCCTAAAAGTCAACATGGGTCAAATCGGGATTTCCCGCTGTTGAGGGGCAAAACGGTCATTTTGCACTGGGGTTCTGAAAAATGGTTTTTCAGATCATAGCATTCAGTTTTGGAAACTGAGTCGATCGGTCCGATCTGATCGGCGATCGGAGTTACGATGAAGTCACGGTGATGGGGATGAACTAAATGTTCATCCATTGGACCCGGGCCCGTTGGGCCGGTCCAAGTCCATCACTAATTCTATTTAATATAGACTTAGGCTTCATAACTTAACACTTAATCATAACCCTAACCCTAGCATCAAAAGCCTCCGCCCCTCTCCTCAAACCTCACGCCGCCGCCGCCGTCGGTGCACGCCGCCATCGCCGCCGCCGCTTCGTCGGAAATTGTTCCGGCCAATCTTTCGAGGAGAATCCGTCCGTGCCGATCTCGTCAGGCCTTCTAGTGCAGGCTGACGAAGGAGTCTCGTATCCGGTCGTGGACCTGATTGACGTTGTCTACCACCGTCTACCGTGAAGTGCCGGTTTCCTCGCGAAACTGGTCGGAGCCAGGCACAAGTTGCCAGCAAGGTAATCAACGATAAACACCCTATGAATGTCATAGATTGATTTGATTATTGAATTGTATTGATCGTCTCCCGGCCCAATTTTGTTCTTCCTCTGCCTCGCCGGGAGGCATGATCCGGATCCACCGTGGTTCCCCAACAGTAGTATCAGAGCCAAGATTCGGATCTGATCAATTCAATACTGCCTTATTGTATCTAATCTTGAAATTGCAGATCGAAACAATAATTTTTCCGGCCAGCCAGCCGCCGTCGCATGCAGCGAGATCAACCGGCCGATGCACACGCATGTGCGCACGCGATTGTATGCGTGCTTGTCGCGCATCTCGGCCGCTGCGCCATGCGCTTGCCGTGCTTGTCGTGCACCTCGGTCACCGATGCGCCTTGCGCTTGCCGCACGATGGCGCATGAAGATCGGCCACTGCGTCGTGCGCTTACCGCGCTTGTCGCGCACCTCGGCCGCTGCGCCGTGCGCTTGCCGCACGATGGTGCACGTTGATCGGCCGCCACAAGCGCAAGATGTTGCGCCGCTCGATGGCTGGACGTCGCGCACTGGTTGCGCTACACGGCGGTCGACAATGATCGCTGTGCGCGCGGCCGTGCTTCGCGCTTGGCGCGACGTTGCGCGGCTGCCGGCGGCCGACGTCCGGCGAAGCTCCGGCGATGTCGTGACGGTTGAATTCTTCTAGGGTTTATGTTCGGGCCTGTCCCGGGCAGCCCGTGAAGTTTTCGGGCCGATATTCGATATCGGGCCCGTTTTGGTCAATTTTGAAATTTTGAGTTTTTTGGGCCTAGAATTGTTTTAAGCCCAATTTGATACAATTAAAATTGCAAAATATGATTTTAGTTATGAAATATGATTTTATAAATTAAATATGATTTTGTTGATTAAAATTTGATTTTATCGACAAAATACGATTTTATTTATAGAATGCGATTTCGTAATTAAAATATGATTTTGCGGATAAATAATTTGATTATCTAGTTAATGCATGTTAATTAGATTATCTGCATGATTGGGATGATCGAGAGCCGTGCCCAATTTGTTAGGTGTATGCGATAGGTTTTTGTGATTCGGTTTGTAAATATTTTGATTATCATTTAAAGTGGGCCTGTTTGTGGCCCGTTCCCATCCCTTGATAAATGTATCCCTTGTATGTCATGGTAAATTTAAATGTAAAATTACTAGATTTAGTGAGAGGACATCCGAAGACGGTGGACAATGACAATCAAGAATATTGAAGACCGAAGATCTGTAAAACCAGAAGCATTGTAATAGGATTGCATTGCATATTGCATCACCCCTAGGATTGGACCCAGGTCCGTGACTGGCAACCACGGACCGCATAGCTCTCGAGATCGATCATCCCAATATTTATATATGTGATATATAGTTAGTTGAATCCGCATGTTGCATGTTTTAAATTTTATTTAAAATAAATTCATGAGAACAAATTTTCAAAAATAAAATCCCTCGTTTTAAATATGATTTAAAACTAATATCAAGACAAATGTTTATTCGATAACTAAAGGGTATTTAAAATTGTTTAAATTTCCCTACCTTCCATCAAAATGGGTGTACGTTGATGCCACCCGTATACATGGCCCGGCTCATATTATTGAGGGAGTCATGTATGCCGAAAAGCTGTCCACGCCATTGACAATTGTTGTGAGTTATGCCGAAAAGCTGTCCACGCCATTGACAATTGTTGTGAGTTCAGTTGGAACTCCCTTTAACGTTGGCTCATATTATTGGGGACGTTAAGGGGACCGTCCTTCACGACTCAACATTGATGGGTCATCTTGACACGTGATAGTAAACGGCGTCATATTATTGGACCCTTACTGGACGTGAGGTGAATACATGGAGGTTTCACCGGTTGCAATCAGAAACTACCTTTCGGGGGTCATGGATGGCGGATATTATTCGGGTCCATGATCGCTTGATTGGGCTCCGTGTACCCACTAAAGAAACTTGCTTTCTCGATTTCATTAGAGGGTGGTGAAATCGTTAAAATAGTGGGCGGGTAATTCATAAAACTTAACGACCTTGTTTTATGTCTTAGCGATTATTTTATATATAGTTAGTGATGTATGTCTGCTTTCCTTTTCAGTATTACTGCATTATAAAATGGTTTCGATGAAAAACCCGCTCGATGCTATACTGGATAGCAACAGGTTCACCGGTCTGAACTACCAAGACTGGCTCCGCAACCTCAATCTTGTATTGGCTTCGGAGAAACTTCTTTATGCGATAGAGAAGAGTCCTCCGAAGGAAGCCCCTGCCGATATCAGCCCTGAGGAGCTGGTAACGTTTAAACAATGGTGGGATGACGAGGTTAAAGCTTGATGCTATGTGATGGCATCGATGTCCAATGAAATGCAACGGCGCTTTGAGAAGACGAAGTATGCTGCTGACATACTTTTTCATCTCAAAGAACTGTACGGGGAGAACTCTAGACATGAGAGGTTCACGGCTGTCAAGGAGCTTATGACGAGCCTCATGCGCGATGGGACTTCGGTCCGCGAGCATGGGGTTCGTATGATTGGGCTCGTTGAGAAGCTGTCGGGCCTTGATATCGCACTTCCACATGAGCTGTCGGTGGATGTACTTCTCCTCTCACTACCCGCTGCATTTGACCCCTTTGTGGTCAACTTCAACATGAACAAGCTAGAAGCCACCCTTGAAGAGGTGGTTAACATGCTTGTAGTGTTTGAATGGACCATAAAGAAGGACAAACCCGTCCTCCTTTTGGGTTCTTCTTCCTCTACGAAGAAGGGACCCAGACGCAAGAGCAAGAAGCGTTCTGCTTCTGCGAAGGAGGAAAAGTCAGCCAAGAAGCCAAAGGCAAATGCTTCAAAACCGAAAAAGTCTGAGCATGTTTGCCACCACTGCCACAAGGCTGGGAATTGGAGGAGGAACTGCAAGGAGTACCTCGAGCAGTTGCGAACTGCGAAAGGTATGTTCAATATTGAAATAAATATGTCTCTTAATTCGACTTCTTGGGTGCTTGATACCGGATGTGGATCTCATATCTGCAATGATTTGCAGGTGATGACAAGAAGCCGACGTCTTAGAGAGGGTGAGACCCACTTGAGGCTTGGCAATGGAGCAAGAGTTGTTGCAGTAGCTGTTAGGCCCCGTGCTAATTACTAACAATTAACACATAATAAGCGCAAAAACACGGAAGCTTAAAATCAGGGCTTAAAAATTTTTCGAAATACAATGGGCCTGAACTCAATTCATACATTCAAAATATCAATAATTAAAATATGAGTTGACTCAAACTCATGCACAACAGGTAACAACAAAATACCAATTCAAATACAGATCCCCCAATACATGATAACACGGGGCATCCCCCGGCTCAATACATATCATATATATAAACTGGGACTCAGGGACGTGGGGATCGACCAGCTGAACTTCCACTCTGTCCAGCTGGTTACCTGAAGCTCCTTCAAATGGGAAACGCAGACCCAAACAAGACAAAAGCAGGAAACAAGTACGAGGTCAAGCCTCAGTACGAAACCGCTCCGACGATAGCGTTGGACTTTTCGGGCACGACCCAACAGTCGGACAGTCACAACGTGGCACCCAATCAGGTTATCAAATCAAATCTGTACATCAGGCTCAGGATGTATGCATGAATGCCATTCAATATCCATGCTAGATGCATACAAATTATAATACGTGAAGCAAAACATAACTCAATCAATTCCATCATCTAAATTCACGTAAGCCACATAACAGCAGTTCACAACATCGAAAAATAGACATGTTCACGCTCAAGCTGCGAAGGGCTGCTCAAATCGTACCTTTCTTCTTCAATTTACCTAACAGAACTCAAAAAGGCACGGTCCGCAACAACTCAAGCTTACTGCCCTTGTAGCTTCCACGGCAATTTCCACTCAAAATTCCCAGAAGCTAAAATCTGCCAAAGATATCTAAACTCTTAGCTCAAATCTACACATTCTCTTTCAATTACCTACGGCCAGAGCTAGCCTCAAGCTCTAAGCACCCACGCAGGTACTAACCACAAGAAAAACAAAGCTCAATCAACAAGAAAGCTCACCCAAAGGATGGAAACGTACGGCGCAACTTACTGCCCGAAACTCAGCATCTTTGCGCTCTCTTCTCAGCTTAAAACAGCCTCCAAGATTGGTAGGAAAAGAAAGGTCTTTTCAAGAGATTTCCAACGCTACCAAGAACTAGAAAAATGGAGGTCGAATCAACGGGAAATCGCGATAGAAAGTGACGGTGAACAGTAGCTATTTCGAGGGTTTCGAGTTTGAGGATAAGAAATATCAGGTCTGGAATGCTCTAAGTGTAACTCAACACTTATCTTTATATCCTCTATTCAATAAGCTACAAAACAAGTCAAACACCGACAAAAACAAAGTCCTACAACTCAAAATATCGCAAAACAGATCCCTCGAACGATGACAATGGCCACCAGGTTCCTGCGTTTCAACAATTCTTGCGTATAAGTCAAAACGACTGCGTATAAGCACTACCAGATCCCAGCGCTCAACGCAACGCTCACAGCTAAAACGACAGCGTTTAACTAGAACAGATCCCAGCGCCAAAACATGCCCAAAACGCAAGACAGATTTCAGCGCTAAAACGCGAAACAACGTCGCAGACTAAACAGATCTTAGCGCTTAACGAAAACAGATCTCACGCTAAAAGCAACAGATCTCACGCCCGCGCGCAACTCCAAAACGACGGCGTATAGGCACCAGATCCCTCAAATGTACGCTATCACGTTCTTGCCTAAGATTTGCTTACGTCACCCATGAGATTTGCTTACGTCATCGAATCTCACCGCGCAACTCTCAAATGAACGCTAAGAAGAACGGATCTCACCAAACGACAACGTATTACCTACTTCTCGAGACAAAAACGCGCTATTACACAGGGGACCAGATCTCTATCACAATTCGAACAATTCAACTTCATTTTCGACCAGATTTCACCCGAAAAACACAAACTAAAATCTGGACAATTCCAACTAGAGATCTGAATATTTTCCCAATCATATTTCATAAAAATTCGAAATTCCAGAAATCTAAATTCTTAATTCTCGTGACTAATCTAACTAAAAATCCGATTAATCAATAATTTTAAATCTGAATCCTCACATTCTCCCCACCTTAAGAGATTTCGTCCTCGAAATCAAAGACAAATCAAGGCAGAAACAATCAAACATGCAAATCAGCACAAACAACTCATCAAATTCAAAGCAAAACCAGAAATCTACCTGGAAATTCTGCACGATCAGTGCTCAAACATATGAGGCCAATCCTGTCGCATCTTTTCCTCAACTTCCCAGGTTGCTTCTTCTCGGCCATGCTTGCTCCATTGGACCATCACCAACGGAATTATCTTGTTCCTCAGCTGTTTCTCTTTCCTATCCAAGATCTGTACCGGATATTCGACATAACTCAAGGCAGAATCCAGCTCAACTTCGTCGGTTCTCAACACATGGGACGGATCTGGCTCATATTTCCTCAATATCGACACATGAAACACGTCATGCATCGCGGCTAACTCCTCGGGCAGTCTCAGTCTATAAGCCAATTTTCCAATCCTCTCGATAATCTCAAAGGGACCAACTCCATTGGACCATCACCAACGGAATTATCTTGTTCCTCAGCTGTTTCTCTTTCCTATCCAAGATCTGTACCGGATATTCGACATAACTCAAGGCAGAATCCAGCTCAACTTCGTCGGTTCTCAACACATGGGACGGATCTGGCTCATATTTCCTCAATATCGACACATGAAACACGTCATGCATCGCGGCTAACTCCTCGGGCAGTCTCAGTCTATAAGCCAATTTTCCAATCCTCTCGATAATCTCAAAGGGACCAACGAATCTGGGAGCCAATTTGCCTTTAAACCTAAATCTCATCACGCTCTTCAAAGGAGAAATCTTGAGAAACACACGGTCGCCAACCTCAAACTCCAACGGTCGACGTCTTCTATTAGCATAGCTCGAGAAACGATCTTGGGCAGCTTTCATTCTACTCCGAATCAAGTCAATTTGATCCTTCATGTGCTGAACAAACTCCGGTGTAGAAAGCTGTCTCTCGCCAACTTCTTCCCAACAAATCGGGGATCTGCACTTTCGACCATACAATGCCTCAAACGGAGCCATTCCAATAGTCACCTGGTAGCTGTTATTATATGAAAACTCCACCAAGGAAAGCGAATCCTGCCAGCCACCGCTGAAATCCAGCACTACTGCTCGCAGCATATCCTCTAAAGTCTGGATAGTCCGCTCAGACTGCCCGTCTGTCTGTGGGTGATAGGCTGTGCTCATTGCCAATCTCGAACCCATTGCTGCTTGCAGACTCTTCCAAAAGCGAGAAGTGAACCTCGGATCTCTGTCAGACACTATCGAAACCGGAACTCCATGCAATCTGACCACATGGTCGATGTACAATTTCGCCATCTTCTTCATCGAACACCTCACATCATAGGGAATGAAATGGGCTGACTTCTAAAGTCTATCAATCACAACCCAAATCGCATCGCATCCCCTACTCGATCGAGGTAGATGAGTCACGAAATCCATGGCGATATGCTCCCAATTCCATTGGGGCACCTCAAACTCTGCAGCAAACCACCAGGTCTCATTCTCTCCGCCTTGACCTGCTGGCAATTCAGACATCTAGCAACAAAAGCAGAAATGTCTCTCTTCATACCTGCCCACCAGTAGTGAGACTTCAAGGCATGGTACATCTTTCGCTCGCCTGGATGCACACTGTACCGACTACAATGTGCTTCATTCATGAGGGTCTCCTTCAAATCAATCAGGTTCGGAACTACTAATCTCCCTCTGAACCTCAAACATCCATCAGAAGCAACAGAGAAATCATCAGACTGGCCCGACTGCGCCTTAATCCTCAGCTCATGGATATAGGGGTCGGTCCTCTGCGCCTCCCTGATTTTCATCACAATCTGCGGTTCCACCTGAAGAGAAGAAACAAAGAAATACTGATCACCCGGCTGGAATCGCCAACCAGAAGTACTCAACTCCTCATGAACTCTCGAAATACTCCAGGATGCTAACATATCAGGCAGAGTCTTTCGACTTAGAGCGTCTGCTACCAAGTTCACTCGCCCAGGCTGATACTGAATCTCACAGTCAAAGTCCTTAAGCAATTCCATCCAGCGTCGTTGCCTCATGTTCAAATCTGACTGTGTGAAGATATATTTCAGGCTCTTGTGGTCGGTGTACACCACAAATTCTTCACCATAGAGATAATGCCGCCAAATCTTCAAGGCAAACACTATCGCAGCCAACTCCAGATCATGAAACGGGTACCTCGTCTCGTGAGGCTTCAATTATCGAGACGCATACGCAATCACGTACCCGTTCTGCATCAGAACACACCCTAAACCATTCAGAGAAGCATCGGAGCACACCACGAAACCTCCAGGTCCAGACGGTAGTGCCAAGACAGGAGAAGTAGTCAACTTCTCCTTCAGCGTCTGAAAACTGTACTCGCACTCATCAGTCCACACAAATCTCTTATCCTTCTGAGTCAACTGCGTCATAGGCTTGGCTATCGAAGAAAACTTCTCAATAAATCGCCTATAGTAGCCGGCCAATCCCAAGAAACTACGGATCTCCGATACATTCCTAGGTCTCTCCCAGTTCAGAACTGCTTCGACCTTGCTAGGATCCACCGAAATTCCTTGTGACGAAATCACGTGACCCAAAGAGATAATCCTGTCGAGCCAAAACTCGCACTTGTTGAATTTGGCATAGAGCTGCGAGTCTATCAATCTCTGCAATACTAGTCTCAAATGTTCCTTGTGCTCTCTCTTGCTCCTCGAGTACACCAAGATGTCATCTATGAAAATGATTACGAACCGATCGATATACTCGCTGAAGACGCGATTCATCAAATCCATAAAGACAGCAGGGGCATTCGTCAATCCAAACGGCATGAAAAGAAACTCAAAATGCCCATATCGAGTCCGGAAGGCTGTCTTTGCCACATCAGCGTCTCTAATTCGCAACTGGTGATAACCAGAGCGCAAGTCAATCTTCGAGTAAACCACCGATCCCTGCAACTGATCGAACAAGTCATCAATCCTCGGCAGAGGATACTTGTTCTTCACCGTGGCCTTATTCAACTGTCTGAAGTCCACGCACATCCTCATAGTGCCATCTTTCTTTTTCACAAATATAATCGGAGCTCCCCAAGGCGACATGCTTGGTCTAATGAAGCCTTTCTCCAAGAGATCACTCAACTGCTCCTTCAGCTCTTTCAACTCTGCGGGCGCCAACCGGTAAGGAGCTCTAGAAATCGGGGCGGTACCGGGCACCAACTCAATACTGAAGTCGATCTCGCGTCGAGGAGGAAATCCAGGAATCTCATCTGGAAACACGTCGGGAAACTCTCGAACGACGGGGATGTCGCGTAACTCTAATCACTGCTCCTGGGAACTATCAAGTGCGTAGATCATGAATCCTGCATTACCTAGCGATAGCAGGCTAAACATCTCCATAGAGGACACTAGGGGAATCTTCGACCTCGAATCCGTGCCGTAGAAATCCCACCTCTCACCCGTATCAGGGCAAAATCTTACCACACCATGGATGAAATCGACAGTAGCCTTATAGCTAGATAATACGTCCATTCCCAAAATACAGTCGAAATCTCTAATCCCCAACACAATCAAATTGGTCACCAAAACATGCTCATCAAACCTAATCAGGCAATCTACTACTACCTCTCGAGACCACAGATGTGAGACCTGGATTTGTAATTCTGATTTATCATTGGAATGAATCGATAAATAGAGGTTCTGCTGGTTTAAGATCTCTATTTGAGTGTTTGAGTTGCATTTTCGGGTTCCATTTCGTGTGTTGAGCAATTCTGGAGATTTTGTATTTTCGCATACTTGAGGTACCTGCTGGGTGATGTGTCAGCTGGTTTTGTGAGCTAGCAGCTGGTCGGTGGTGAATCCAGCAGAAGCGCGTTTTAGCGTGAGATTCCTGAAACGCCGTCGTTTGTGTGAAGTCTGGTTGCGTGTGTTGTGATCAGCAGATGCTTTAGCGTAGTTGCGTTGAGGACTAAACGACTGTGTTTAGTTGGAGCGACGTCGTTTGGATGTTGCTTCTGGTACCAGCTGGTAGATTGTGTATGTGTGTCTGCTGGTTGTTCAGCAGATGTAGATGTCAACGCGAGTCAACCTTTCCTGTAGCTCGAAGAGGAAACGTCGTCGTTTCGTTGTTGCGACTGGAGTCCAGCTGCGAGTGGGTTTCGCCGCTGTTTCTTGGTGCTGGTATTTTCACGAGAGCTAGCGACTGGATGACGTCAGTGGAGCGACGTCGTTTGAATTAGTTGCAACGCTGTGTTTTGAGGTTGCGACTGGAACCAGCAGAGGGATGCGTTGCGTTGTTTTGTTCTTGCGACTGGATACTCAGCTGCTGGTATAGTATGCGACGTCGCCTGAGTAAGTTGGTGCGACACCTTTTTGAGAACCAACCGTTAGTTATTTTATCTATTGTTGGAGAAATCAGCTGTTGGTTCTTGCGTCTGCTGGTTTGGGAAATTGTTGGTGTCGACTGGTTTTGTCGGTGGACAATTATTGGTATTGATTTCCAGTCGTTGCAAGTGCTATTTATAGGAAGACTTGGTCTTCGAATTGTGGTATCAATTCCATACTTAGCAAATATTTCCAGCCTTTCGTTCCTTATCTTTCGAACCCTAGAACACTGTTCAGCCGTGAGCTTTCCGGCGATTTCCTGTCGTTTCCGGTGGTTGTTTTGCTCGTGCAAGGTAGCGTTGGACTCCTCTTGAGAAGATCTTCCAATTCATACCAGTTTTAGAAGCTGTAATTGGTTATTCGAGGAACGCGATGTTGCTTCCGTTCGAGTGTTGCGTCGATTTGGTAGAGCTACGTTCTGGTTTTCGACGAGACCTTGTTCCTAGCCATAGTTTTTAAGCTTTCTATGTAATTGTTGAGGTATATGGAGCAGCTAGTCGAGTGAGACTCCCAGCCGTGAGTTGGTTTAGCAACCTGTTAGATTTACGTTGTGTATGCCGTGTGTTTAACAGGCTTTTACCAGAGTCTTTGGTATTTCTCACAGGGTTAGTTGTTGACTCAGTATAAGGTACGGATTTGAGCTTGTTTACAGCGAAGTTATGGCTTGGATGAATTGTAGTCGCTGGTATGTGAAATTTCCGTGCCTGCTGGTTGTGTCCTGTTGAGGATTGTGTATGCTATTTGTGCATTTGCTGCTTTGCATATGTGTATATGCTTGCATTCCCGCATGTTGCATACACGCATGGTATTCCTTTCCAGTTTTGGTAGTCTTTGTACCATTGTTGTATTGTTGTTTTATCTTACCAGGATGTGAGGGCGAGCGGCAATACCGCACTCTCATCTCCCTGCTGGTATCGTAGCAACCATGCGCCGAGTGGTTAACTACCACAGTTCATGGGCGAGACAAAAGCAGGTTGAGTTGTTTGATGCATCTGGTAAGTGGGGATAGTGTCATGGCGAGTGGCTTACTACCACACTATGAAAACACCCTGTGGCCACTGTTTGTTGTTGGAAATTCTTGGAGCTATGTTTGAGTTTCCTTAGCTCCCTTGTGGGTCGAGCTTTCCGTTGTTCTTCGGTGTCTCATGCATAGCACCTGCATTTTATTCCTTGCTGTTTATTTCTGTTGTATTATTGCTCTCCGTACTGGGGTTTGACCCCATGTCCCTCCGGGGCTTGGTTTGTTTCATTGTTGCGTTGTTTTCAGGAAACCCAGGTTCTACAGCTGGTCGTGGTTTCAACCCAGCTGGTGGTGCCCCAGGAGGTGGCTAGTGTGTCCCAGTAGCATATAGCATATATATATATATGTATCAGTTAGCCAGGGGGTATGCCCTGCGCTTTGTTGTTGTACCCGTAGGGGAATATGATACATGTTTGACTTATGATTTTAATATCGTTGTATTTTAATTATATGTTTAAAACCGTCGGGCCTAAAAGCGAAAATTTTACCCACTTTTTGATAGCTTCTGCATGTGTTTATCTGTTGTGAGCACGAGGCCTGACAACAGATCCACACCAGCAGGAGTAGACACAGAAACAACAACACACAGTGGGGAAGAACTCAACCCACGCTCAAACACAAACATCTCAGATATGAAAGAGTGGGATGCACCAGTGTCAAACAAAACTCTCGCAGGATAATCATAAATAGAGCATGTACCTCTAATCACCATGCCCGGTGTCTCCTCAGCCTGGTCCAACGACAAGGCGTTCGCCTGTGCCTGCTGGGGAATTTGAAACGGGGGTCGGAAAGGTCCTCCAAAACGTGACGGCTCACGAGGCTGAAAACCAGATCGCTGGGACTGAGCAAAAGGCTGATGTCGCTGCGAAGAACCACTAGCGGAACCCTGCTGCGACTGACCAGTAGACCGCCCTCCAATCGAAGGACACGCTCTAGCGAAATGTCCCGGCTGACCACATAGATGGCAAAGTCCTCGGACTCCTCGACAATGAGAAGTCTCATGTCTCCCTCTGCATTGACTACAGAATCCGCCTCCAGAACCGCTACCAGAACCACTACCAGAACCAGAGCTCACGGAACCAGAAGAACTCGAATGGCCCTTCTTCTTGAATTGCTTCCCTCGAGGTCTGAACTGCTGGCGACTCGACTGCTGTGACCGTTCACAGCTTCCATAAAGGTCACCGGGGACCCAGACAACACCATCCTGTAAAGGTCAGGTCTCAAGCCCTTCAAGAACTTGTTCCTCTTTGTTCGCTCTTGGTTCGCCACAGCTGGCATGTACACTAGAAGCGCAGAAAACCGCCTCGCATACTCGGCCACACGCATATCACCCTGCTTCAAATTATCAAACTCACGCTCACGGCTAGCAAAATAGGACTCTGGAGTATACTCGCGTCGAAAAGCCTCACAGAAAGCATCCCAAGTGAGCACCGTCCCACTATATCGAAGCATCCTAGAAGTACTCCTCCACCAGCGCTGTGCATCATCTCGCAGCTGTAGCACTGTTAACTTCAGTCTCTTTTCCGGAGCGTACTCCAAGGTATCAAATAACTCCTCCATCTGAACAAGCCACGCCTCGGCCCTAGCACCACCCTCAGTACCAGCCAACGTCGGTGGGTTCGTCCGCTGAAATCGGGCTAAGACCAACTCCATTCCACCTATCTGCCTAGTGACGTCCTCAACCTGAGCGTCGTCATCACTACCTGCTCTAGATTCCTCTACGGAACGTCTAGTCCTCCTACCTCCTCCTCGTCTCGGTAGCATCTAAACAAGCCTAGAGGTAAGATCTCACAGCAGATAGAATAACAAGACAGATAATAGATCACATAAGTCACAGAGGCAATCAAAATCAAATCAAAACTCTGTGCCTAGACTCGAGTGTGATCAAAAGAAATCGAGCTTATCCCAGTTTAAGCTCTGATACCACAAATGTCAGGCCCCGTGCTAATTACTAACAATTAACACATAATAAGCGCAAAAACACGGAAGCTTAAAATCAGGGCTTCAAAATTTTTCGAAATACAATGGGCCTGAACTCAATTCATACATTCAAAATATCAATAATTAAAATATGAGTTGACTCAAACTCATGAACAACAGGTAACAAAAAAATACCAATTCAAATACAGATCTCCCAATACATGATAACACGGGGCATCCCCCGGCTCAATACATATCATATATATAAACTGGGACTCAGGGACGTGGGGATCGACCAGCTGAACTTCCACTCTGCCCAGCTTGGTTACCTGAAGCTCCTGCAAATGGGCAACGCAGACCCAAACAAGACAAAAGCAGGAAACAAGTACGAGGTCAAGCCTCAGTACGAAGAGCTATCAAAGCAGATAAACATGCAACATGCTATAAATCAATGCTATGAATGCATGATGCTGTCAAAGGAAATCAGTCAGCTAGGCCAGTGCATCAACCGGAAAATCATAACAAGTCGCCTCTATACCACGGTCCATCAACCGGGAAATCATCGGTCCGTGATCATCGGGGCCCGTCAGCCCATCACAGCTCGGCGGTAGACACTCGTATCCGGTAGTCACCGCTCCGACGATAGCGTTGGACTTTTCGAGCACGACCCAACAGTTGGCCAGTCACAACGTGGCACCCAATCAGGTTATCAAATCAAATCTGTACATCAGGCTCAAGATGTATGCATGAATGCCATTCAATATCCATGCTAGATGCATACAAATTATAATACGTGAAGCAAAACATAACTCAATCAATTCCATCATCTAAATTCACGTAAGCCACATAACAGCAGTTCACAACATCGAAAAATAGACATGTTCACGCTCAAGCTGCGAAGGGCTGCTCAAATCGTACCTTTCTTCTTCAATTTACCTATCAGAACTCAAAAAGGCATGACCCGCAACAACTCAAGCTTACTGCCCTTGTAGCTTCCACGGCAATTTCCACTCAAAATTCCCAGAAGCTAAAATCTGCCAAAGATACCTAAACTCTTAGCTCAAATCTAAACATTCTATTTCAATTACCTACGGCCAGAGCTAGCTTCAAGCTCTAAGCACCCACGCAGGTACTAACCACAAGAAAAACAAAGCTCAATCAACAAGAAAGCTCACCCAAAGGATGGAAACGCACGGCGCAACTTACTGCCCGAAACTCAGCATCTTCGTGCTCTCTTCTTAGCTCAAAAGAGCCTCCAATATTGGTAGGAAAAGAAATTATTTTCAATAGGTTTCCAACGCTACCAAGAACTCGAAAAACGGAGGTCGGAATCAACGGGAAATCGCTATAGAAAGTGACGGTGAACATTAGCTATTTCGAGGGTTTCGAGTTTGAGGATAAGAAATATCAGGTCTGGAATGCTCTAAGTGTAACTCAACACTTATCTTTATATCCTCTATTCAATAAGCTACAAAACAAGTCAAACACCGACAAAAACAAAGTCCTACAACTCAAAATATCGCAAAACAGATCCCTCGAACGATGACAATGGCCACCAGGTTCCTGCGTTTCAACAATTCTTGCGTATAAGTCAAAACAACTGCGTATAAGCACTACCAGATCCCAGCGCTCAAAGCAACGCTCACAGCTAAAATGACAGCGTTTAACTAGAACAGATCCCAGCGCCAAAACACGCCCAAAACGCAAGACAGATTTCAGCGCTAAAACGCGAAATGACGTCGCAGACTAAACAGATCTTAGCGCTTAACGAAAACAGATCTCACGCTAAAAGCAACAGATCTCACGCCCGCACGCAAATCCAAAACGACGGCGTATAGGCACCAGATCCCTCAAATGTATGCTAAAACGTTCTTGCCTAAGATTTGCTTACGTCACCCATGAGATTTGCTTACGTCATCGAATCGCACCGCGCAACTCTCAAATGAACGCTAAGAAGAACAGATCTCACCAAACGACAACGTATTACCTACTTCTCGAGACAAAAACGCGCTATTACACAGGGGACCAGATCTCTATCACAATTCGAACAAGTCAACTTCATTTTCGACCAGATTTCACCCGAAAAACACAAACTAAAATCTGGACAATTCCAACTAGAGATCTGAATATTTTCCCAATCAGATTTCATCAAAATTCGAAATTCCAGAAATCTAAATTCTTAATTCTCGTGACTAATCTAACTAAAAATCCGATTAATCAATAATTTTAAATCTGAATCCTCACATTCTCCCCACCTTAAGAGATTTCGTCCTCGAAATTAAAGACAAACCAAGGCAGAAACAATCAAACATGCAAAT
>KV017456.1:238536-259001 GCA_001598015.1 Dorcoceras hygrometricum
GGGTACTTGTACTTGATGAAGTACAAGTCTGAATCCTTTGAAAGGTTCAAAGAATTCAAGGCTGAAGTAGAAAACCAATTAGGAAAAAGTATTAAAGCACTTCGATCTGATCGAGGTGGTGAATACTTAAGTGCTGAATTTCAAGACTATCTGAAAGAGAATGGGATTCTCGCACAGTGGACCCCTCCGGCCACACCACAGCTCAATGGTGTAGCGGAGCATCGTAATCGGACCTTGTTGGACATGGTTCGATCTATGATGAGCTTCACTGAACTTTCTACCTCGTTTTGGGGCTATGCGCTCGAAACGGCGATAATGTTGTTGAACAATGTCCACACCAAGGCAGTGGATAAGACTCCATATGAGATATGGATGGGCAAACCACCCAAGTACTCATACATGAGGATTTGGGGATGTCCTGCTTACGTGAAGCAGACAGTGGGAGATAAGCTGGATACGAGATCCATCTTATGCTACTTCATTGGGTATCCAAAGAATTCCATTGGATACTACTTCTACTATTCGAGTGAAACAAAAGTGTTTGTTTCTAGGAATGCCACCTTTATGGAAAGGGAATTTTTACTTGATAGAAAGGGCAGAATAGTAGAACTCGAAGAGGTTCGAGATCCAATCGAAGTACCAGGTGAGTCTTCTGCACCTCCAGAGCCAATACCAGAAATGGTCGCACCTAGGAGATCCGAAAGGGTTCCTAGGGCTCCTGAGAGATATGGTTTTCTCCTTGAAGATGATCAAGGTGATCAAGTTGTTGGATCTGATCCAAGAACTTTCAAGGAGGCAATTTTCGATGCTGATTCTAATTTGTGGCTTGAAGCAATGCAGTCTGAGTTTGACTCAATGCATGCTAACCAAGTTTGGACTCTTGTTAATCCTCCCGAAGGAATTGTTCCTGTTGGGTGCAAATGGGTATACAAGAGGAAACTTTGGCCTGATGGTAAGGTAATGACCTACAAGATGCGACTGGTCGCGAAAGGTTACACTCAAAGGCAAGGTGTTGACTATGATGAATCCTTCTCGCCATTCGCAATGTTCAAGTCAATTAGAATTTTGTTAGCCATAGCCGCATGGTACGACTATGAGATATGGCAAATGGATGTGAAAACTGTGTTCCTTAATGGAAACATTAAGGAAGCGATCTATATGACGCAGCCTGAGGGTTTCACATCTGTTGGAAGCGAGCATAAGGTATGCAAGCTTCAGATATCGATCTACGGTCTCAAACAAGCATCGCGAAGTTGGAACCTGAGATTCGATGAAACAATTAAGGAATTTGGTTTCATCAAGAATCCCGAGGAGCCATGTGTATAAGAAGGTAGTTAAAAGCGCTGTGACATTCCTCGTACTTTATGTTGATGACATTCTACTCATTGGGAATGATGTAGGAATTCTGCAGTCAACTAAATTATGGTTGTCTTGTAGATTTTCGATGAAGGACATGGGTGAAGCGTCCTATATTCTTGGAATACAGATCTATCGGGATAGATCTAAACGGATGCTCAGACTCACCCAAGCTACCTACATCGATACCATACTTAAGAGGTTCTCTATGGAAGAGTCCAAGAGGGGACACCTACCTATGTGCCACGGGGTCACTCTATCTAAGTCTATGTGTCTGAAGACTGATGAGGAGATAGAGAGTATGACACGTGTGCCATATGCCTCGACAATAGGTAGTATTATGTATGGCATGATCTCCACTAGACTAGATGTCGCATATGCTCTGAGCGTCACGAGCCGCTACCAGGCCAACCCCGGCCAATTGCATTGGAAGGCTGTGAAGGATATTCTTAAGTACTTGCGAAGGACTAAGAATATGTTCATGGTCTATGGGGGTGGTGAACTGAAACTGGAAGGTTACACTGATTCTAGCTTCCAGTGTAATGTGGATGATTCGAAATCAACCTCTGGATTTGTATTCATGCTCAATGGTGGTGTTGTCTCTTGGAAGAGTTCCAAGCAAGACACCATCACGGATTCAACCACTGAGGCTGAGTACATCGCAGCTTCAGCTGCTGCTAAGGAGGCCGTTTGGATAAGGAATTTCGTCCAAGAGTTGAGCGTCATTCCTAATGGAGTTGGTCCAGTCCCGGTGTACTGTGACAACACGGGTGCCGTTGTGCAAGCAAAGGAGCCTAGGTCTCACCAAAGATCCAAACACATACTGAGGAAATACCACATAATCCGGGATATTGTGGCTAGAGGTGACATAGCAGTTGAGAGAGTCGCCTCTGCGGACAACGTTGCTGATCCACTTACGAAGCCCTTGCCTGGACAGTTGTTTGAAAAACATCGCGAAACAATGGGACTGCGTCTGATGAGTAGTTGGCTTTAGGGCAAGTGGGAGATTGTTAGAGTAGATGCCCAACTAGCCAACTTGTGGCGTGTGGGTTTATAGACTCTTGTATGAAACAATATTTATATATGATATTCGCATTTATTTATATGGCATTCTTTACTTTCATTGTGTTGTATGATGATTAACAATTGCGTTGAGTAAAGACCTAGAATGCACTATAGTGTATGTTAGATGTGATAGTGGGTATGACGACTATCATGAAACACATCTAATAGTCACTGTACACCCTCGTTCGGACTTTCCAAGTGGTTACCATTTGTCGAGTGGATAAGTCCGAGGTCTTGGTTGTAATGATTAGTCCTCACGAGTCGAAACGTCATTGAGACTCTACATGATAGGCGTCTCACTTTGACTCGTTTGCAGACTCACTTGGGCTCATCAGGCGGCGGGATTGGGTGAGACCCCGATGCATGTAGGAGTCGATGCATCGTTGTCGAGGATTCACCGCTCGCAGACATGTGTGGATATCCTATGCTATCTGAGGGGATAATAGTGTATAAATCTCTGGCCAGAATACTAGAAGTGTTTTAGGTAAATGTGTTTACCTAGTTACACTCGTGATGTCACTATTCGATCTCCAAGATGTATGCATAGTTATCGGATCTATAGCGACTCTCGATTTACCAATGGTCGTTGATCTGATCGGGATATATGGATTGAAAGGACCGTACTGTACGCTAACCACGACCAACTGGTTCTTGCAGGCAATATCAGTGATACCTAGGGGATCATGGGGCGATGTTGCTAGATGCTCTTATCATGATCCGTTGGGCAAGTCCGGAATTGTGATTCCGGAGCCACAATGGTTGTGGGCCCACGGCTGGCTGTATCCCTGAACCATTGAGGGTCACACAAGTACTGGATTCGAGATTCCCGCATGGATACTTAGCTCAATGTGTTGAGCATGAGAAGAGGATTTTGGGGTGTGCGACTTCCTAAAAGTCAACAGGGGTCAAATCGTGATTTCCCGCTGTTGAGGGGCAAAACGGTCATTTTGCACTGGGGTTCTGAAAAATGGTTTTTTAGATCATAGCATTCAGTTTTGGAAACTGAGTCGATCGATCTGATCTGATCGGCGATCGGAGTTACGATGAAGTCACGGTGATGGGGATGAACTAAATGGATTTTGGGGTGTGCGACTTCCTAAAAGTCAACAGGGGTCAAATCGTGATTTCCCGCTGTTGAGGGGCAAAACGGTCATTTTGCACTGGGGTTCTGAAAAATGGTTTTTTAGATCATAGCATTCAGTTTTGGAAACTGAGTCGATCGATCTGATCTGATCGGCGATCGGAGTTACGATGAAGTCACGGTGATGGGGATGAACTAAATGTTCATTCGTTGGACCCGGGCCCGTTGGGCCGGTCCAAGTCCATCACTAAATCTATTTAATATAGACTTAGGCTTCATAACTTAACACTTAATCATAACCCTAACCCTAGCATCAAAAGCCGCCGCCCCTCTCCTCAAACCTCACGCCGCCGCCGGTGCACGCCGCCGCCGCTTCGCCGGAAATTGTTCCGGCCAATCTTTCGAGGAGAATCCGTTCGTGCCGATCTCGTCAGGCCTTCTAGTGCAGGCTGACGAAGGAGTCTCGTATCCGATCGTGGACCTGATTGACGTTATCTACCGCCTTCAACCGTGAAGTGCCGGTTTCCTCGCGAAACTGGTCGGAGCCAGGCACGAGTTGCCAGCAAGGTAATCAACGATAAACACCCTATGAATGTCATAGATTGATTTGATTATTGAATTGTATTGATCGTCTCCCGGCCCAATTTTGTTCTTCCGCTGCCTTGCCGGGAGGCGTGATCCAGATCCGCCGCGGTTCCCCAACATTGATTACACAGCTGAGTCGTTGTGCCTTGCTTACCGATGATTCTTGGTAGCCCTCATGCATTGCACGATTGAAATTTTGCATGCCTGATATGATTGATTCTTTATAGATGCTCTTCGTACTGAGGTATGACCTCATTTTTTCCTTTTTTGGGCTGCTTTGGTCTGTGTTGGCCTTTGCAGGTCTTCAGGTAATCCAGCTGGACAGAGTGGAATGTCGGCTGGTAGATCCCCATTTTGAGTCCCAGTTATATATTATTTATTGAATAAATAAACCAGGGGATGACCTGTGTGGATTTTGTAATTTGGGATCTGTATTTGACACATACTTGGTTACGTATTGCTGCTATTGTTGTTTGGGAATTTTGAGTCAAAATCCATATTTTGAGTATGTTTGTATTTTAAGAGTTGATTTTAGTACAAGCCCAAAACGGAAAAAAAAAATTAGCCCATATTTTGATGCTTCCATGTAATTAAGATTATTGAGTCATTAATCGTTGATTTAGCGTACTGGGCCTGACATTTTTGGTATAAAAGCTTAAACTGGGATAAGCTCGATTCTTTTTCCTCACACTTGAGTCTAGGCACAGAGTTTGAGTTTTTGTTTATGATTGACTCTGTGATTGCTATGATTGTGTTATTTGCCTCTGTGAATTATCTGCTTTTGGTTCTTACCTTTGAGATTTGGTAGATGCCATCGAGGAGAGGTAGAAGAAGAACCGTTAGGCAGGTAATTGGGGAGTCCAGAGCCTCGGGAAGTGATGAGGATGTTGAGCATCAGAGTGTGCGTTTGCGTCGTCGATCTAGACATGCAGAGGTTGAAGTATGTTAAGATCAAGCGCTTACCAATAGGCCAAAAGATATAGCTGTTAGCCAAGGTGCAACTTTATTTACTTATAATGTGTCATCGCAGAGTGAACCTATGATGTGCGTTAGGGTTGGGCTGTTAGGCCCATGCGTCAAAGGAGGTACGTATCTAACTGCTGGTGATGTTCAATTCCCTTAGAGATCAGTCTTATCCTTTCCATACCGTCGGCCATATCCCCAGAAGAGATAGTATTATATGTTAAGATCTGGCATCACACTTTTACAGCCCACATGGACAACCAGATCAAGCGGCGCAACGTCAGCAGCTTGACATACGAGAACTTCCCAGGAGATCCCCCATCCCAGTACTGTTTTCACACTTGCACGCTTAACTCAACAATCCCCCCCCCCAAAGAAGAATAGAAAATTCTTCTTGGGAGACTAGAACCCCTGACCTCGCTCTGATACAAATTGTTAGGATCAAGCGCTTACCACTAGGACAAAAGCTATAGTTGTTAGCCAAGGTGTTGGGGATCGATTTTACCCTCTATATACTTTTTATTTTTACAATAATCAGTACTTAGAGGGTGTAACCAGATCGAATGATAAGACGCAGGATTCAACAAGGCATTGAGTCGGGTTGCGATAACCAAACTGGTTCCAGCCGGTTGTTGAAACCATCTTGATACAAAGCAAGCGCTCATCATGCTGGTTCCAGCTGAAAGCTGATACCAGCTCGACACACGGCCGAAAGATCTGGTTAACTTATCTTGAGCTGCAATAGCTCAGTGTTCTTGAATACTTGTGCACCGAGATACAAATTGAGTAATGAATATAAATCATGCGGAAATAACTCAAACTGCACTCTAAATTCGAAAGCTCGATTAAACAGTTTTATGCGTTCGAGTAATATGCAGTGTGCGAATATGAAAGTAACGAAATCAGTAAAGAAAGATACGCTGATTTGTTTATGGAAGTTCGTAGCTCAATCTCCTACGTCTCCCCTTCTTCCGCAATGGGAAGGATCAACTAGAAGACTTTTATTACAACGACCTCGCTGCAACCCACTCCTACGACCCGCAGCCGCAAGAACTCCTAGCCACTCCACTGCACACCAACCCACAAACTGCGTGTGTCTAACTCACTTCTTTTACGCCTCAGTGAGAAAGGCTACAAGGACTTGACGTCTATGTCCAAAGACTACACACACTTCTTTAACGTCTCAGTGCGAAAGACAACTAGACTTGTTTAACGTCTCTGTCCAAAGACTACAATGGAGTATTGAATCACAATCACTCTTATCTACATCGCTCATCTCTCGAATGTGAGTGATTGTGTGTGTGTGAGATTTACAGCGTAAGAACAGTCTCTCGAAAATTAAATCTCACACACCCTTGGAAGTGCTCCTAGTTCGAACTGGTTTTTCATTGTCTTCCCAGGTTCAATGTTATGTGTTTCTTGATTTTCTGTTTGGACTTCGCACAACTATACTCTCTCTGTTTTGCGCATACTTCTTTTGTTCCATTGCGCTGTATATAAAGCCTCTGCCTGAATTTATCCGTTGGACAAAAAGTGGTATCCGTTCTGAAAAGTCTTCTGACGCATATGTACTTTGTGTCCTTTGGCTTTTACGTTGCAGGATTTATTTGACTTTGAGCATGTGCGCACTGTACAAATCTGTACCTGATGTGGACAGCACAGCAAATCAATTTGAACTCTAATAAATTATCTTCGCATAAGTTTAAGTTCAAATTGCTTTGCTTGTTGATCTGATAGATTCTGATCTTCTTTCTGTTTTGTTCGTTGAGCTGGTTGCTGAACTTTGGGCTGGTCTCTACCAGCTTGTTGCTGAGCTGGTTTTTCCCCTAGCTGGTTCGCACTGAGCTTATTTTCCAGCTGGTTTCCTTCCCAGCGGGTTGTCTTATCATCAAGCTGCTCTTGACCTCTGCTCTGCTTGGTGAGCTGGTTTGACTTTAACCAGCTTGCCTCTGCTCACCGTTCAGTTCTCCACAGAGCCGGTCTTGTTTAGCTTGTTGCTTCTTTATCACACTGTATTGCTGCAATCCTTTGTTCCATCTTGAGTTGGCTTTGCACTCAATCACTGCCCTTGTGCGCTGCTATTGAGCAATTTTGCGCTTCAATCACTTCACTTCAACTCTGCTCTTGATTTTCCCTTGAACTGCTCTTCTTACTCTGCGCTTGATATTCGTGCTGCTCCTACTCCCAGCTGGTGAACCAGCTTGGTGTTTAATGAACTTCTGGAAGTAAACAGTTGTCAGCTTGGGCGTCCCCTTACTGTTCCAGCTAGATATCTTCGACCAGTTCAGCTCAGGCGTCCCCTCACTGTTCCAGTTTGGATATCTTCACGACTACTCCAGTCTAAGCAAGCTGCGCATGTCATGTAGAGCGTTAGTACAAAAGAAGCAGAGTTTGTGTGAATCAAAACTTAGATTCAAATCTGCAAAAAAGATCCAACACAAGGTGTAACTTTATTTCCTTATAATGTTGCAGCACAGAGTGCACCTATTATGTGCGTTACGGTTGGGCTGTTAGGCCCATGAGCCAAAGGAGGTACGTGTGTAACTGCTGGTGCTGTCTTAATGACCTTAAAGATCAGTCTTACCTTCCCCTACCATCGGCCCTATCCCAAGCAGAGATAGTATTACCCGTTAAGATCTGGCATCACACTTTTACAGCCCACATGGCCAATCAGATCAAGTGGTGCAACGTCTATAGCTTGACGTACGAGAACTTCCCAGGAGATACCCCATCCCAGTATTGTTCTCACCCTTGCACGCTTAACTCAACAAAGTATAAGATGTGACTAGGAAGATTGGCGAGATGGAACTAGTGTTGGCTAGATTTCAGCGGACGAATCCTCCTATTTTTACTAGCGCTGAGGGTGGTCTGATCGCTGAAGGCTGGTTGGAGCATATGGCAGAGTTGTTTGATATGGTGGAGTATTCTCAGGAGAGGAGACTGAAGTTGGCTGTTTTGCAGTTGAGGGATCATGCTAAACGCTGGAGGAAGGGTACTTACCGAGTTATGAGAAAGAATGGAGTTTTGATTTCTTGGGAGAGCTTCTGTTCGGATTTTCGTCAGGAGTATACCCCTGAGTCCTACTACAATAACCGTGAGAGGGAGTTTGATAATCTGAAGCAAGGGAACTTGAGGGTAGCCAAGTACGCTAGACAGTTTTCTTCGCTCCTGTCGTATGTTCCCCATGTTTCTAACCAGGATATGATGAAGAGGCACAAGTTTCTGAGAGGGTAGAGGCTCGATTTGTTTCGTATGGTGTTAGCTGGTTCTCTTGCGACTTATTCTGAGGCAGTGGATATGGCGGTGGACATTGAGGAGAGTGTTTTTGGAAGCACAGAATCAGGTTCAGTCGATATCTGGACGCAGTTTCCAACCTATGATAGAAGGGACGCATTCTTTTCAATATCCTCAGACTTCACAGAAGTCCAATCGCCAGAGGTTCAAGCCTCGAGGGAAGCAGTTTAAGAGACGGTCGAATTTGAGTTCTTCTGGTTCTATTAGTTCTGGTGGTAGTGGCTCTCGAGGAGTGTCGTGTGGTCAGTGTGGAGGTAGGCATATGACTTCTCATTGTCGTGGACTTCAGGATATTTGCCATAGGTGTGGACAGCCTGGACATTTCGCAAGAGTTTGTCCTGTGATGGGAGGACAGCCCTCAAATCAATCACAACATGGTTCAGATGGTGGTTATTCGCAGAGACCGCAACCTTTTGTTCAGTCCCAACGATCAAGATTTCAACCACGATAAGAGTCTAGGTTCGAAGGATCTTCTAGAACTCAGTTTTAGGGACCGCATCAAGCTCATGTGAATGCCTTGACGAGAGAGCAAGTTGATGATATTCCTGGAGGAGTTATCACAGGTACTTGCTCTATCTTTGACTTTCCTGCACGATTTGCGTTTGATACTGAAGAATCACACTCATTTATATCTGACTTTTTGTGCATAAGTGTGGGTTGAGTTCTACCCCACTGTGTGATGTCGTATCTGCTTCTACTCCTGCTGGTGTGTGGTTTTTGTCCCGTGAGGTGGTTGTGGATTGTGAGATTCGATTTGATTAGAATGTGTTGGTGACGAATTTTATTTCTCTGGAGATTAGATACTTTGATTGCATCTTGGGTATGGATGTGCTGTCCATTTATAGAGCGAAATTTGATTGTTTCCATGGTGTAGTGAGGTTTAGACCTCAATTCGGGGAAAAGTGGGATTTATACGGTGCTGATTCACGATCGAAGATTCCACTAGTGTCAGCCATGGAGATGTTTAGCCTATTGTCACTAGAGAACTCTTGGTTCATGATTTATGCCCTGGATGTTTACTATGAATCACAGATAGAGTTGAGTGATATCCCGATTGTCCGAGAGTTCCCAGATGTGTCTCCGGATGAGATTCCTAGATTCCCTCCGAGACGAGAGATTGATTTCAGCATTGAGTTCATGCCAAGAACCGCCCTGATTTGGAGAGCCCCGTATCGATTGGCGCCAATTGAGTTGAAGGAACTTAAGGACCAGTTGCGTGACCTATTAGAGAAGGGATTTATTAGGCCGAGTATGTCGCCTAGGGGAGCTCCGATACTCTTAGTGAATAAGAAAGATGGATCTATGAGGATGTGTGTTGACTTTCGGCAGATGAATAAAGCAATGATCAAGAACAAGTACCCATTGTTGAGAATTGATGATCTGTTTGATCAGCTAAAGGGATCGGCAGTATACTCTAAGATTTATCTGAGATCTGGTTATCATCAATTGTGGATTCAAGATGTTGATGTGGCGAAGATGACGTTCCGGACTAAATATGGGCATTATGAGTTTCTTGTTATGCCGTTTGGATTGACGAATGATCATGCTGTCTTCATGGATTTTATGAATCGCGTATTTGGCGCGTATATCGATCGCTTCGTGATCGTTTTCATAGATGACATCCTGGTGTATTCGAGGAGCTATAGAGAGCATAAGGAGCACTTGTGGTTGGTGTTGCAGAAACTGAGAGACTCACAGATCTATGCGAAGTTTAGTAAGTGTGAATGGTTAGATAAGGTAGTCTTTTTGGGTCATCTCATGTGACGCCCAAACCCACGGGAATCACGAGTTGAGGTAAATAAAAATTTTTGAATAAAAAGAAGGGCTGAAAGACAATTTGTTATAAGCTGTATTTCTTATAACTTTGAAAGAAACTGAAAACATGAAAACAAAATCTAACAGACACTCAATTGCGCGCCAACTACTGGAAACATTTGCGGAAAAACAGACTTTATTATAAATTACAATTGCGATTTACAACAGCTGATATTCTATATAAAGGTACAACTGTTGCAACTGATCTAATACAGTACATTCTAAAACAAAATAACATCAGCTATGACACGGAAAACGTTGGCCTTGGACAAACACACACCACCCAGCAGCTGATTCAAGTTTCACCTTCTGTCCGCTCTCCAGCTGTCGCACCTGCACCATTGTAAAAGCTAATGAGCCTAGGGGCTCAGCAAGTAAAACTTGAATAATAACAAGTTCAAATACGCAAGTGGACATCTGATCACTACATAAGCTAAAGGAACATCAATGATCAATATCATTTTCTTTCGTAAACATTTCATAAACTTAGAGACAGGGGATAATAGCCCAATTCTCAACATCAATATCATTTTCATTAGATTTATGGCTAAGAAGCTCTCCTTAGGTCCGTGTTTCACTTGATCAAGTGACTACTTATCAACCTTAGCCTTTGGCTTCTTTCCGTTAGGACAATCGACATATAGACGACTGCTCACCCTTCTCTTTATGGGAGGGCAACTGATAGCTGCTCACCTCACCCATTATGACCGTCTGTTGTCTTTGCCATAAATCTTAAAATAAGCTTTTGTTCCTTTAACATTCTTTTCTTTAAACTCTCCGTCTTAAAATCCTCGGGTTCCATCGTTTAAAACTCTTGCTTCCGTTTTTAAAATTTTACTGAGTATCGAATTCAGATTTTGGAAACATATTTTTGAAATAAACCAGTCGTAAGAGAAACCAGTCGCAAGATATAAACCAGCTGAAATGAATAGTAACTATCTGTTGACAGCTACAACTTAAGGAAACGATGTCGTTATTTTGAACCAGTCGTAACAATAATCTCTAACAACGCGACTTGGGAATAAGTGTAAAACGATGTCGTTTCTTTAAGAAGCTGACGTAAGAAAGTCTGATAATAGGAATAAACAGACGTAAGAATATCTGTTATCAGACGTGACCACGAATAAATGAAACGATGTCATTAACGCATCAACCAGCCGCAAGGAAAAGCGCTAACATACATGAAACCAGACGCAAGGATTTTCACTAAATAACCAGACGCAAGGAAAATACTAGTCGCAATGAATAGTGCAACTGCTGATTTTACGAAAACAACGCAGCTGCTGAAATTTGACTTGATATTTGTAACATCAAAACAACAAATATGCTATCAGTTGTTGCCTATCAAACCAGACATTATACTGATTTAACTAGCATCTACCGATTACATAGCTATCAAATTCTGATATTACAACTACTGAAAGGAAGAACATTCATAAACATTCTTGGATTAAACTCGAATCCCCAGTACTTTTAAAAAATTATAAACTTTCTGGAAAACATTTGGAAGCATCAAAACCTTATTTTCGAACCCATATTTCTTTTCTTTTCATGTCTAAATCATTTTAAACATGAACTTTAAACATAATGTAACATATAGGCAAGAAGACTCAGAAAACATCAATATATGCTTCAAATGGTAAGTCAAGAATCAGCTTTACTTGCCTTAAACGAAGCTTTGAAACAGCAACCGATTCCTGCAGAAATCTTCTCCTTTAAGAAACGCACGAACTTCTCTTGTCAAATACTTTGAAGAATACTAAAGATTTTCTTTGCAAATGATTAAGATCTTGCTTTCAAAACAGGTTTTTATATAAAAGGGATTAGTGGCATGCTACTTGTAAAATTAAGCATGACACACTTATAAAATTTAGTAAAATTCCCTTCCTCTCATTTTAATTTGTAAAACGCCAAACATTTTTCAAAAGAAATCATTTGTCCTCCTTAAAGATATTTTCAATCCCTAAAACTGTTCGTGCATCACCCTTGGAGTCATCCACCGAAACCAGCTGTGTTTAATCTATTTTTCTGAAATAATTGACATCAGAAAATGCATAAAATTTTCAACATGTCATTTTAAATCTATAAAATGAACAAAATGCATAATGTGGTCCTATTGATTTTTGGGCCGTTACTTCTCATATCTGGACAAGGTATTTATGTGGATCCGAGTAAGTTAAAAGAAGTTCTTAACTGAGAGTGACCTGAATGTTTCGGACATCCGTAGTTTCTTGGGTTTGGTTGCCTATTACAGATGTTTATTTGAGGGTTTTCTTCAATAGCCATGTCGATGACACATTTGACCCAAAAGGATAGGATATTTCTATGGACAAACGAGTGTGAGACGAGTTTCCAATTGCTCAAAGAGAAGTTGACTACTGATCCTGTGTTGACTTTACCTTCGGGTTCTGGAGGTTTTGTCCAATTGCTCAAAGAGAAGTTGACTACTGATCCTGTGTTGACTTTACCTTCGGGTTCTGGAGGTTTTGTTGTTTGTTCCGATGCATCTCTGAATGGTTTGGGCTGTGTATTGATGCAGAACTAGCGAGTGGTAGCCTATGCGTCTCGACAGTTGAAACCCCATGAGACGAGATACCCCGTTCATGATCTAGAGTTGGCTGCTATTGTTTTTTCCCTGAATATTTGGCGTCTACCTGCATGGTGAGCAATTTGTGGTGTACACAGACCATAAGAGTTTGAAGTATATCTTAACTCAGTCAGATTTGAACATGAGACAGCGTCGTTGAATGGAGTAGGTTAAGGATTTTGAATGTGAGATTCAGTATCAGCCTGGGCGGATGAACTTTTTTGCAGATGCTTTGAGTAGGAAAGCTCAGCCAGCGATGCTAACATCTTTGATTATTTCCAAAGTCCACGAGCATTTAGGGACTTTTGGATGGCGTTTTCAGCCAGATGATCATTACTTCGTAGTTTCTTATTTTCAGGTTGAACCACAGATTGTGGAGGACATTAGAACAGCACAGAGGACTGACCCTTATATTCATGAGTTGAAGATTAAAGCCTGGAATGGTCAGTCGGGAGATGTTACTGTTGCTTCTGATGGATTCCTGAGATATCGTGGTAGATTGGTAGTTCCGAACCTGATCGATCTGAGAGAAACCATCTTGAACGACACAGAGGACTGACCCTTATATTCATGAGTTGAAGATTAAAGCCTGGAATGGTCAGTCGGGAGATGTTACTGTTGCTTCTGATGGATTCCTGAGATATCGTGGTAGATTGGTAGTTCCGAACCTGATCGATCTGAGAGAAACCATCTTGAACGAAGCCCATTACAATCATTATAGTGTGCATCCGGGCAAGAAGAAGACGTATCATGCCTTGAAGTCACACTACTGGTGGGAAGTCATGAGGAATGACAATTTTAGATTTGTGGCTCGATGTTTGAATTGTAAACAGGTCAAGGCCGAGAGAATGAGACCTGATGGATTGTTGCAGAGTTTAGAAGTGCATCAATGGAATTGGGAGCATGTTGCCATGGATTTTGTGACTCATTTACCTCGTTCGAATAGGGGATGTGATGCGATTGGGTAAGTCAAAATTGGATTTATAATTGAAGTAAAAATTGGATTTTTAATTGAGGTCAAATGTGAGGTCTAGAAATTCATAAATTGGTGATTGATTAGTTAATCAGATTTGGATGAGCATTAGCTAATTGAGAAGTTAACCATCGGATTTTCAGATTTGAAGGATTTGGCTTTGTTGTTGGCAATTTTAGGATTTTCAGAATTGGCATAGGACAGATCAGATGTGGACTGTTGCTCGATATCCGGTGACTTGGAGATGGCAGTTTATTAGGATTTCCGCGTAAGTGCCAGCGATAATCAGATTTGAGATAGCCCTCGAGTGTTTGATAAATTTGCCTTGAATCGGAAGTAAAACGATGTCGTTTTGAGTATAAGCGATACGGTGTCGTTAGGTGACAGTCAGATTTGAGTAGCGAAATCTGTTCGGGAGAGTGAGCAGATGCGCGCATCTTTTTTGCTGAAAGTCAAGTGTTGGTCAACGTTACTGTGTGGACCAATCCGGTTCGTGAGTTGGTGTAGACCGGTGCGGTTTAATGATTTCAGATTTGACCAGATATGGATGTTTGCAAGCGGGTCTTTTATGCGAGATCTGTTTTGAGCGGGACCCCTATGCTACGTCGTTTTGGTTAGTGGCGCGACGTCATTTGATGTTGGTGCGCTACTATAGCGTAGCGATGGCAGATTTGAGTTAGCGATGAGATCTTAATAGCGCTTAGATCTTAATATGTCGGTGATTGACTTTCACTGTAGCTTTGACTTGGGGATTGAAATATGAGTGTCGCACTTAGAGAATTATGAACCCGATATTTTCTTATCTTCTTCCCCGAGAACCCTCGATTAGTACTGTTCATTTGAACCCTTTTCTCCGTCGATTTCAATCGATTTACGCCTCCGTTTGGAGCAAGATTGGTGGAGCTGCTCTCGACTTCCTTAGGGCTTTCAATTGATACCAGTTTGGAGCTTTAGATCGACGAGTTGAAGGAGCACGAATTAGTTGCAGAGTTTGATAACTTCGCGATTGTTGTCCAGGGGTTCTTCTGTTTCTTTAGAGCTTTAGAGTAAGTGATTCCTTCTCGTTTTAAGCTTCGATTTAGAAATGGGCAGTGCTCTATTGAGTTGATGTAGTTGTTTTAGGCTACGCAGCTTTAGTTATAAGCTGGTTGAGCTTTGGTGTAAGCTGATTGTTAGATATCTTGACAGATTTTGGCTTGTAGGCATTTTCCGTTGAGCCTCTGAGGAGCTCGTGAATAGCAGACTTGAGCAGGATGTTGGAGCTGTGTTGTGCGTGATCTGTCGAGGAAGAATTGAGATTTGAGGTACGAATTGAGCTTATTTAAACAACTTTGGGCATAATCATGTAAATATTCCAGCATGATTTGAATGCTGTGATCTGGGCGTTTACGTGAACAGTTTTGAATTGGCTGTTATGTGATTTAATTGTTCTGTTTACATTGAATTATGTATGTGAGAACTGATATTCCTGGCATTCATGCATACATATTGAGCCTGATGTTTGATTGATGTCACGAGTCGAGCTAGCATTGTGATCGGCCGACTTAATTGTCGCGTCTGAAAGGTCCAATGCTATCATCGGGGTGTGGCCGGCTGAGTTGTCGTGCCTGAAGACCACTGAACTGTGATGGTTGACGGACCTGAAGATCACGGACCGATGATTTCCACCGGCTGATTGGCTGTGCATGGTCTAGAGGCTCAATTGAGATTCGTCAGCTGAGTTGCTAGCCAGATGACCGATTTCCTTGACAGCCTCATGCATATCATCATGTGAATATTGCATGTTTTATGATTTGCTGTTTTATGAGTGCTCTTCGTATTGAGGTTTTGACCTCGTTTTATTTTCCCTATTTTTGGACTGCTTTGGTCTTGGTTGGCCTTTGCAGGTCCTTCAGGTAACCAGGCTGGACAGAGTGGAGCTTCAGCTGGTCGATCCCCATTTTGATTTGAGTCCCAGTTATAACTATGTATTGATGTATTGAGCTAGGGGAAGTCCTGTGCCTTTATTTATGTTTGGGGATCTGTATTGGTTATTGATTGCCTTTTGTTGGATTTATGTATCTAAACTCTTTATTTTGATTATGAAAGTATTTTGAATGTTAATTTGGATCAGGCTAAAATTTCTAAAATTTTTAGCCCATATTTGAATGCTCCGTGTAATTATGATTAAATGAGTATTTAATCTATGATTAGCGCACATGGCCTGACATTTTGGTATCAGAGCTTAAACTGGGACAAACTCGATTTCTTTTCCATCACACTCGAGTCTAGGCACATAGTTTGAGCCTTTGATATTGATTGAATCTGTGATTTATCTGCCTCTGTGATTATTTGTCTTGTTGCTTACCTCTGAGTTTTGGTAGATGCCGCCAAGGAGAGGTAGAAGTAGAATCGCTAGGTAGACTGGTGAGGAATCTAGAGCTTCGGGTAGTGATGAGGATGTTGATCAGCAGAGTACCTTTGCGTCGTCGTGCTAGACAGACAAAGGTGGAAGATGTGACTAGACAGATTGGCGAGATAGAGCTAGTTCTGGCTAGGTTTCAGAGGATGAATCCCCCGACGTTTACTGGCGCCGAGGGCTGTTTGATGGCTGAAGGCTGGTTGGAACATATGGAGGAATTGTTTGATGCGGTGGAGTACTCTCAGGAGAGAAGACTGAAGCTAGCGGTTTTGCAGTTGAGGGAGAATGCTCAACGCTGGTGGAAGGGTACTTCCTGAGTCATGAGAGAGAGTGGGACTATTATTTCTTTGGAGAGCTTCTGTGCAGCCTTTCGGCAGGAGTATACCCCTGAGTCTTACTACAACAACCGGGAGCAGGAGTTCGACAATCTGAAGCAAGGGAACTTGATAGTAGCTGATTATGCTAGACAGTTTTCTTCGCTTTTGTCGTATGTTCCCAATGTGGCTAACCAGGAGAGGACGAAGAGGAATAAGTTTCTGAGAGGTTTGAAGCCCGAGTTGTTTCGTATGGTGTTGGCTGGTTCTCCTGCGACTCATGCTGAGGCCGTGGACAGGGCAGTGATATTGAGGAGAGTCTGTTGGAGGCACAGATTCAGGTTCAATCGACAGCTGGATGCACTTTTCAGTCTGTGCCGGAAGCCATGCCTTCATTTCAACCTTCTTAGACTTCACAGCAGTCGAATCGCCTGAGTTTTAAGCCTCGTGGGAAGCAGTTCAAGAGACGGTCGAATTCGAGTTCTTCTGTTTCCATGAGTTCTGGTAGTAGTGGCTCTGGGGTAGTGATGTGTGGTCAGTGCGGAGGTCTCCATATGACTACATAGTGCCATGGAGTTCATGGTCTTTTCCATAATTGTGGGCAGCCTGGACATTTCTCTAGGGTATGTCCGAGAGGAGCACAACCTTCGAATCAGTCGCAGAAAGGTTCAGCAGGTGGTACTTCTCAGAGAATGTAACCATTTTCTCAGTCCCAACAATCTGGATTCCAACCACGTGAACCTTCTAGGTTCGAAGGATCTTCGAGACCACAGTTTCTGGGACCACATAAAGCTCAGGTGAACGCCTTGACGAGAGAGCAGGCGTAGGATGTGCCTGAAGGATTTATTGCAGGTACTTGTGCTATCTATTATTTTCGTGCATGAGTTTTATTTGATACAGGAGCATCACACTCCTTAATATCTGATTTGTTTGTGCATGAATGTGGGTTGAGTGTTACCCCACTGTGTGATGTCGTGTCTGTATCTACTCCTGCTGGTATGTGGTTGAGGTCCCGTGAGGTGGTTGTGGATGGTGTGATTAGATTTGATGAGCATGTGCTGGTGACTAACCTGATTGTCTTGGAGATTGGAGATTTTGATTGTATCTTGGGTATGGACGTGTTGTCCAGTTATAGAGCGACTGTAGATTGTTTCCATGTTGTAGTGAGGTTTAGACCTCAAGTGGGGGAGAAGTGGGATTTCTATGGTGCTGATTCGCGATCGAAGATCCCACTAGTGTCTGACATGGAGATGTTCAGATTGTTGTCTCTAGAGAATTTAGGGTTTATGATTTATGACCTTGATGTTTCTCGAGAATAGTCGATAGATTTAGTGATGTTCCGATTGCTCTAGAGTTCCCAGATGTTTTTCCGGAGAGATTTCTGGATTTCCTTCGAGGCGAGAGGTTGCCTTCAGCATAGATTTGGTGCTAGGGACATCCCCGATTTCTAGAGATCCGTATCGATTGGCGCCAGTTGAGCTGAAGGAACTCAAGGATCATATGCGTGATCTTTTGGAGAAAGGCTTCATTGGACCGAGCATGTCGCCTTGGGGAGCTTCGATTCTCTTTGTGAAGAAGAAGGATGGATCTATGAGGATCTGTGTTGATTTTCGGCAGTTGAATAAAGCGACAGTGAAGAATAATTATCCTTTGCCGAGGATTGATGACTTGTTTGATCAAATTCAAGGATCAGCAGTGTACTCTAAGATTGATCTGCAGTCTGGTTATCATCAGTGGCGGATCTGAGACGCTGATGTGTCGAAGACGGCTTTCAGGACGAGATACAGGCATTATGAGTTTTTGGTGATGCCATTTGGATTGACGAAAGCTCCTGCTGTCTTCATGGATTTGATGAATCGCGTCTTTAGTGAGTACATTGATCGCTTTGTGATTGTCTTCATAGATGACATCCTAGTGTACTCGAGGAGCTATAGAGAGCATAAAGAGCACTTGAGACTGGTATTGCAGAAACTGAGAGACTCATAACTGTATGAGAAATTCAGCAAGTGTGAATTTTGGTTGGATAAGGTAATCTTTTTGGGTCATGTTATTTCAACGCAAGGTGTTTCAGTGGATCCGAGTAAGGTCGAAGCAGTTCTAAACTCGGAACGACCTAGGAATATTTCCTAGATCCGTAGTTTCTTGTGTTTGGCTGGCTACTATAGACGTTTAATCGAGAAGTTCTCTTTGATATCCAGGCCGATGACTCAGTTGACCCAGAAAGATAGGAAATTTGTTTGGACTGATGAGTGTGAGTCGATTTTCCAGTTGCTCAAGGAGAAGTTGACTACTGCTCCTGTGTTGGCATTGCCTTCGGGTCCTGGAGATTTTGTTAGAGTAGATGCCCAACTAGCCAACTTGTGGTGTGTGGGTTTATAGACTCTTGTATGAAACAGTCTTTATATATATGATATTCGCATTCTGTTATATGGCGTTCTTTACTTTCATTATGTGTGTAATGATTTACAATTGCGTTGAGTAAAGACCTAGAATGCACTTTAGCGTATGTTAGATGTGATAGTGGGTATGACGACTATCATGGCCATTTGTCGAGTGGATATGTCCGAGGTCTTGGTTGTACTGATTAGTCCTCACGACTCGAAACGTCATTGAGACTCTATATGATAGGCGTCTCACTTTGACCCGTTTGCCGACTCACTTGGGGTCATAAGGCATCGGGTTTGGGTGAGACCCCGATGCATGTAGGAGTCGATGCATCGTTGTCGAGGATTCACCGCTCGCAGACATGCGTGGATATCCTATGCTATCTGAGGGGATAATAGTGTATAAATCTCTGGCCAGAGTACTAGAAGTGTTTTAGGTAAATGTGTTTACCTGGTTACACTCGTGATGTCACTATTCGATCTCCAAGATGTATGCATGGCTATCGGATCTATAGCGACTCTCGATTTACCAATGGTCGTTGATCTGATCGGGATATATGGATTGAAAGGACCGTACTGTACGCTAACCACGACCAACTGGTTCTTGCAGGCACTATCAGTGATACCTAGGGGATCATGGGGCGATGTTGCTAGACGCTTTACCATGATCCGTTGGGCAGGTCCGGAATTGTGATTCCGGAGCCACAATGGTTGTGGGCCCACGGCTAGCTGTATCCCTGAACCATTGAGGGTCACACAAGTACTCGATTCGAGATTCCCGCACGGATACTCAGCTCAATGTGTTGAGCATACGAAGAGGATTTTGGGAGTGGGACTTCCTAAAAGTCAACAGGGGTCAAACCGAGGTTTCCCGCTGTTGAGGCGCAAAACGGTCATTTTGCACTGGGGTTCTGAAAAATGGTTTTTCAGATCATAGTATTCAGTTTTGGAAACTGAGTCGATCGGTCCGATCTGATCGGTGATCGGAGTTACGATGAAGTCTCGGTGATGGGGATGAACCGAATGTTCATCCGTTGGACCCGGGCCCGTTGGGCCGGATCCAAATCCATCTCCAAGTCTACTTAAGGTAGACCTAGACTTAATTATATCATTAGACAAACCCTAAACCTAGAGCTTAGTGTGCCGCCCCTTCTCTTCTCCAAAATCCGCCGCCGCCACCGCCGCCACCGCCCGTATTCGCCGGAAAATCGATTCCGGCCATTTCGACGAGGAGAATCCGTTCGTGCTGACGCACGCGCACGCCCGTATTCGCCGGAAAATCGATTCCGGCCATTTCGACGAGGAGAATCCGTTCGTGCTGATCTCGTCAGTCCTTCTAGTGTAGGCTGACGAAGGAGTCTCGTTTTTGGCGTGGACCGGATTGGCGATATCTACCGCAATCTACCGAGAAGAGCCGACGTTATTGTAACTACGGTTGGAGCCAGGCACAAGTGCCTGCAAGGTAGTCACCTAAACATCCTATGAATGTCGTAGTTTGTTATTGAATTTTTCGTATTGATCGTCTCCCGGCATCTGTTTTCTATTCTTCCGCTGCCTAGCCGGGGGGCGGATCCGGGTCCCCAACAGTGGTATCAGAGCCAGGTTTTTCGGATCTGATCATACGATATTGCCATAATTGTATCTAAC
>KV017457.1:59980-93361 GCA_001598015.1 Dorcoceras hygrometricum
TAAGAAACAACAGCAATATACAAGATACGAAGCTGCAAAAATACAATACACGAGGGATCTAGAAACAACGCGTAGAACAATGCGTGTATGCACATCAATAAAACAGCTAGCATAAACACAAATGCTCAGCAAGCAACACACAGCCATGTTCATCGAAACATCCCAGCAGCTTCACATAATATCTCACGCAACTTCCCAGCTATCACAAGCTCAAGATCCATACCTTATACTTTCTGAGATACAACTGGAATGAAGATTTCTTCAACGAAAGTCCGAGCGACACACAGATCTGTCACCTGCTAGCCAGTACAAACAACTTCTCAAGGACTACATCTCAGAAATACCAACGGCTGGGAGTTACCAACTCCACCAGTGCTAATTCTACCTTTATACACTACGAAAAGCTCTAACAAAGCTTAAAGGTAGAACCTTTACTTACCCCAACAAGCTAGGATAGGATGCTAACAAACTAAACAAGGGAGATGTCTCTGCGATCCTCTTCCAGCTCCTCCGTTACCTTAGAGAAGGGTAAGAAACGAAGCACCTTAGCAAGAGGAGTCCAATGCTACCTCAAACGTAACAAACGATGGCCGGAAACGATGGGAATTCGCCGGAGAAACTCACGGTGAACAGTACCCTAGGGTTCGAGAAACAAAGGTCGACAATCGGGAGAATTTCGCTAAGTATGGGATCTGGTAATCGATTAAAGGCCAAGTCTTCAATTATATAAACTTCTCAACAACTGCCAGCAGATCCCACGACAAATCAGTCGACGCATTGTTCACTCAACCCTCGACTGAATCCCTGAACAACGCTAATCAAAACGGTGTCGCAGCAACTTAACTAAACGACGTCGCACAGCTTACGTCATCCTATCTTTCAACAGCTGGTTAACCAAAACCAGTGACTGGATTTCTCAACAACACAACAGATCCCTGCGACTGGTACTAGACGCAACACTCGAAATGCAGCGTTTCAACTAATCTAAACGGCGTCGCTTAACCACGTCAGCAAATCTGTTGAACTAACACATGCAACGACTGATCGCTACTAGGGGCAAACACACCAGCTGCTGATTCTTAGCGATAGCCAAAACGACTTCGCCTCCACTAATCTAAGCGACGGCGTATTGCACTCGCTACTGGAGCTTGCTGCTAACAGATATCACCCAGTCGATGCTTCACAAAATGTCACCGTTTTGAAATCCCTTAGCGCTCTCTGCTGAATCCACGTAAGCATTGCTGCTGGAAGATCCTATACAACGCACGCCTAAAATACTATCTGTTGGCAGACTTTGCCAACGATCGGAAGGACATGAGAGACGACTTCCTGCGGAAGAGGCAGTTACAGCAGTCCGCCAGGGACAATCTTCGCAGCAGCCGGCAAAGAGACCTTATCAAGGGCCTTCTAAGGGCCCAAATCCTCAAGGGCCACAGCAGCATAGGCCGCAGGGCCAGCAGAGGCCGCAGCAGCAGGGGACCAATGCCCCTATACCTGGAGGACAACGGTTTTCAAGGATTGCCATAAGAAGCATCCAAGATCGAGCATTTCAGGATCAGGCAGGTGTTACCATTGCAAGAACCGGGGCATATTTCTAAGGATTGACTAAGAAGAGACTTTCTTCGGGTCGTGTATACATGATGCAGGCGGAGGATGCAGATCCAAACATGACACTGATAACAGATATTCCGCTTTATAATTTCCATCATTCCCGAGATCAGATATTCCACTTTAGAATTTCCATCGTTCCCAAGATCCTTGAATTATGGTATTGGTTGTGTTCTAAATTGCATGTTGAGTAGGGCACTACTAGGAGATTTTATGCCTTATGTTTCTGGGTTGAATCTAAGTAGAACTGTTAGACCTCCTAGGACTTGCCTTGGAAACTTAGAAGGGTAGGACTAGCGAACCTAGAATTTTTTAGGTATCTAAATTGGTTATGGAAATCTAGATTGATTGTAAACACGTGCCTGTGTTGATTTTTTGATTTAGGTAGGATCCGTGCGCAGCTATGCAGTAGAAGGGAAGGAGCCTAAATCGACCCCCTTCTTTCTTTTTTTTTCAAAGAAAAAAAAGCAGATCGGTGTCGCTACCATTGCCATGATAGATTCAGGGGCGACTCATTCGTTCATCTCGAGTGCGTTCATTCAGAGGATGAGTATTATCCCGGAGAGCTTGGGTGTGGCTCTCGCAGTGACGATCCCGTCAGGGGAGGAGTTAATGACGGCCAGTGTTGTTCAGGGATTGGTCGATGATGTTTCAGGGTCATGCAGTCAGGGCAGACTTGATTGTACTTCTGATGTCGGGATTCAAACTCATTCTAGGGATGGACTGGTTGACCGAGTATGGAGCGGAGATTGATTTCCATCAGAGGTCAGTGAGATCAGACCACCAGGACAGGAGGCTTTCCTCTTCGATTTAGCGAAGGGACCACGGAAGCCCAAATTTATCTATTTTCTGCAGTCCAGGAAGGTAGTCGAACTTGGGTGTCAGGCGCCAGTGGTACCACCTCAGTGGATTCAGCAAGCCCTTCATTGTCTGAGGTGGAGGTAGTAAGAGAGTTTGCAGATGTTTCCCCGATGACGTTGTGGTAGTTCCATCGGAGCGAGAGGTGGAGTTTTCGATTGAGCTGGTTTTAGGTACAGTTCCCATCTCTAAGGCTCCATACCGACTGGCTCCTACCAAGATGAAAGAACTGAAGGAGCAGATTCAAGAGTTTCTCGACAAGGGATTTATTTGCCCTAGATTTTCCCCATGGGGCGCACCAGTATTGTTCTTAAAGAAGAAGGATGGCGGTATGAGGTTGTGCATCGACTACCGGGAGTTGAACCGAGTGACAGTGAAGAACAAGTACCCACTGCCGAGGATTGAGGATTTGTCACCACCGACCAGTTGCTAACTCAAAACCAAAATTATGGGGATACCAGAATTGTTCTAAACATGATTAATCCAACAATTAATCTTATACAATCCAGGTCTCACACTTTGTGCCTTCGATCGCGCTGGTGGAATGCGAGAAGTTGAGGCAGTTCACTGATGGGCTGAGACAATACATCTGCCATGATGTCAACATGGCGGATGTGACTTCGTACATGGCTGCAGTTAATCAAGCTTACCGGTCTAATAGGGGTCGGAAGGACATGAGAGACGACTTCCTGCGGAAGAGGTAGTTACAGCAGTCCGCCAGGGGACAGTCTTCGCAGCAGCCGGCAAAGAGACCTTATCAAGGGCCTTCTAAGGGCCCAAATCCTCAAGGGCCACAGCAGCATAGGCCGCAGGGCCAGCAGAGGCCGCAGCAGCAGGGGACCAATGCCCCTATACCTGGAGGACAACGGTTTTCAAGGATTGCCATAAGAAGCATCCAAGATCGTGCATTGCAGGATCAGGCAGGTGTTACCATTGCAAGAACCGGGGCATATTTCTAAGGATTGACTAAGAAGAGACTTTCTTCGGGTCGTGTATACATGATGCAGGCGGAGGATGCAGATCCAAACATGACACTGATAACAGATATTCCGCTTTATAATTTCCATCATTCCCGAGATCAGATATTCCACTTTAGAATTTCCATCGTTCCCAAGATCCTTGAATTATGGTATTGGTTGTGTTCTAAATTGCATGTTGAGTAGGGCACTACTAGGAGATTTTATGCCTTATGTTTCTGGGTTGAATCTAAGTAGAACTGTTAGACCTCCTAGGACTTGCCTTGGAAACTTAGAAGGGTAGGACTAGCGAACCTAGAATTTTTTAGGTATCTAAATTGGTTATGGAAATCTAGATTGATTGTAAACACGTGCCTGTGTTGATTTTTTGATTTAGGTAGGATCCATGTTTTCGGTGTCGCTACCATTGCCATGATAGATTCAGGGGCGACTCATTCGTTCATCTCGAGTGCGTTAATTCAGAGGATGAGTATTATCTCGGAGAGCTTGGGTGTGGCTCTCGCAGTGACGATCCCGTCAGGGGAGGAGTTAATGACGGCCAGTGTTGTTCAGGGATTGGTCGATGATGTTTCAGGGTCATGCAGTCAGGGCAGACTTGATTGTACTTCTGATGTCGGGATTCAAACTCATTCTAGGGATGGACTGGTTGACCGAGTATGGAGCGGAGATTGATTTCCATCAGAGGTCAGTGAGATCAGACCACCAGGACAGGAGGCTTTCCTCTTCGATTTAGCGAAGGGACCACGGAAGCCCAAATTTATCTATTTTCTGCAGTCCAGGAAGGTAGTCGAACTTGGGTGTCAGGCGCCAGTGGTACCACCTCAGTGGATTCAGCAAGCCCTTCATTGTCTGAGGTGGAGGTAGTAAGAGAGTTTGCAGATGTTTCCCCGGTGACGTTGTGGTAGTTCCATCGGAGCGAGAGGTGGAGTTTTCGATTGAGCTGGTTTTAGGTACAGTTCCCATCTCTAAGGCTCCATACCGACTGGCTCCTACCAAGATGAAAGAACTGAAGGAGCAGATTCAAGAGTTTCTCGACAAGGGATTTATTTGCCCTAGATTTTCCCCATGGGGCGCACCAGTATTGTTCTTAAAGAAGAAGGATGGCGGTATGAGGTTGTGCATCGACTACCGGGAGTTGAACCGAGTGACAGTGAAGAACAAGTACCCACTGCCGAGGATTGAGGATTTGTTTGACCAGTTGCAGGGGGCTTCGGTTCTCCACGATTGATCTGAGATCTGGTTACCATCAGTTACGGGTCAGAGAGGAGAACGTGTCCAAGACTGCATTTTGGACGCGTTACGGCCACTCGAGTTTTTGGTAATGCCATTTGGACTGACGAATTCCACAGCAATCTTCATGGATTTGATGAACCGAGTTTTTAGAAAGTAGACCAGTTCATCATCGTATTCATCGATGACATCTTAGTCTACTCGAGGAGCTTAGGGGATCATAGACAGCATTTGCAGACCGCACTACAGACTCTGAGAGAGTAGAGATTGTATTCTAAGTTCTGTAAGTGCGAGTTTTGGCTTGAGCAGGTGGCGTTTTTGGGGCATATCATTTCTAGAGATGGGATTTCAGTCAACCCATCGAAAGTCTAGGCAGTACAGAACTGGGGGATTCCGAATAATGCAGCAGAGATTCGTAGTTTCTTGGGTTTAGACGGATATTAACGTAAGTTCATCAAGGGATTCTCTTCAATTTCAGTGCCCTTGACAGATCTGACCAAGAAGAATGCAAAGTACGTGTGGAGTCCCGAGTGTCAGAGGAGCTTCGATCAGTTGAAGGAAGCTCTCACATTAGCGCCTGTCTTAGTGATGCCGGTAGATCAGGAGGAGTTTGTGGTGTATATAGATGCTTCCCTGAGAGGTTTAGGTGCAATTCTGATGCAGGGTGACAAATTCATTGCGTAATGTGTAGAGACAGCTGAAGAGTATGAGCAGAATTATCCAACGCATGATCTGGAGCTTCCAGCAGTAGTGTTCGCACTGAAGATTTGGAGACACTACTTGTATTGTGAGAAGTGTCAGATTTTCACCGACCATAAGAGCCTCCAGTACTTATTCACCCAGAAGGAGCTGAATATGAGAGAGCGCAGATGGCTGGAGTTAGTTAAGGACTAAGATTGTGACATTAGCTACCACCCGGGTAAAGCTAATGTAGTGGCAGACGCTTTGAGCCGGAAAACTTCAGTGGTGGCATGCTTATCAGTCGAGCGACCACTACAGACTGAGATTTAGAGGTTGGGGTTGGAGTTTTATTCAGGGGGCTGTGCACCCAGGCTAGCAACGCTCACAGTTCAACCGACTCTTCGAGATCGGATTAGGGACGGCCAGGCCACATACGAGCATTTACAGCAGTGGAGACATATAGATGAGGCCAGAGGCCGGGGTCTGTATATAGTGGAGGATGGGATCACTTGTTTCAGAGGTCGTATGTCGATGCCGAATACTGAGCAGTTGAGAGCTGAGATCTTATCACAGGCTCATGCATCGATGTACTACATCCACCCGGGGAATACGAAGATGTACAGGGATTTACAAACTCTTTATTGGTGGTCGGGGATGAAGAAGGACATCAGGCGATTTGTATACGAGTGTTTGACCAGTCAGTAGGTCAAGGCAGAGTATCAGCGACCAGAAGGGTTGCTACAGTCGCTCCCTATCCCTGAGTGGAAATGGGAAAACATTACGATGGATTTTGTGGTTGGATTACCTAGGAGTCCCAGAGGCTACACAGCGATTTGGGTGATTGTGTACCGACTCACCAAGTCTGCATATTTCCTACCGGTGGTATGCAGAGCTATACATTACACAGATTGTTAGGATGCATGGCATTCCAGTCTCTATTGTGTTAGATCGGGACACCAGGTTTACATCTGCATTTTGGAGGAGCTTGCACACCGCGTTGGGGACTAAGTTATTGTTCAGTAAAGCTTTTCACCCTCATACAGATGGCCAGTCGGAGAGAGTCATTCAGATTCTAGAGGATTTGCTGAGGGCATGCGTAATAGATTTTCAGGGTACTTTGGATTCTAGATTGCCCTTGGTAGAGTTCACGTACAATAACATCTTTCAGGCGTCGATTGGGATGGCTCCTTATGAGGCTCTGTACGAGAGAAGGTGTAGGTCTCCCGTGCACTGGGACGATGTTGGGTGAGAGAGTATTGACTGGACCAGAGATGGTGCAGCAAACAGTGGACATTGTGACCAGGATACGAAATCGGATGAGTACAGCCCAGAGTCATTAAAAGAGTTATGCCGATCATAGACAACGAGATCTAGAGTTGGCCGTAGGGGATCACGTGTTTGTGAGTATATCGCCCATGAAGGGCGTGATGCATTTTGGTCGGAGGGCAAGCTCAGTACGAGGTTCATTGGACCATTTGAGATTTTGGAGAGGTCGGTATGTTGGCGTATCGGATAGCACTACCACCCAGTCTGTCAGCAGTGCTTAATGTGTTCCATGTATCGATCCTATGGAAGTATGTCCCGAATCCGTCGCATGTGCTAGATTTTTAGCCTCTACAGTTAGCACCAGACCTATATTTCAAGGAGCGACCAATACAAATCTTGGCACGAGAGGAACGCAGGCTTAGGGCACGTATTATTCCGATGGTCAAGGTCCGGTGGCAGAATCATTCAGAAGATGAGGCTACTTGGGAGACCGAGGCCAATATGCAGACGCGCTATCCAGAGCTTTTTGGTACGTAACTTAATTTCGGGGACGAAATTTCTTTAAGGTGAGTGTTATAAGCCAAAAATCCTGATTACGTGAGAATGAGTGCATGACTAGGGGGAAAATTAGTTTTTAGAAAATTATATGTCATTTTATCGGATTAAGTGATATTTAATATTTTAAGATGTTCACGACATTTTATTAGCCTGATCGAGTTCCGGACGCGTGGACGAGACTGGGGATGATCGAGGTGTAAGTTTATTTAAATTTTGAAGTCCTCGGATTTTTAAGAGCAAAATTTTATTATTTTAAGCAGTACGAAAAAAATAAGTTTATGAATATTGTCGAAGGGAAACCCATTTTCATCTATACAGGCTATTTAAATGAACTTTACTACATTTTAAAAAATTTTAGAATTTTATATTACGAAAATTATAAGCTTAAAGTTTAATTTTGAGTTTTAATTAGCATTTTTAATTAGTGGGGGCTGTTGAGGGAAAAACTATTATTTTCCTAATTAAAATCCTCGGAGGGGTCTTTTGCAACACCACTCATTTCTTTCAGCCCTAAAATTTTCAAAAATTTAAGAATATTATATTACGAAAATTATAAGCTTAAAGTTTAATTTTGAGTTTTAATTAGCATTTTTAATTAGTGGGGGCTGTTGAGGGAAAAACTATTATTTTCCTAATTAAAATCCTCGGAGGGGTCTTTTGCAACACCACTCATTTCTTTCAGCCCTAAAATTTTCAAAAACCCTAATCACTGTCCTCGACTCCACCTCACGCCACCACCACCCCCCCTCCATTGCTCGAGCACAATCAATTTTTAGCTTTCAAGGTTGATTGTCCTAATCTCGTGTCCTCCGCTCCGGTAACGTGCATTCTTCAAAATTCGTCAAAAAGGCATGCTTGATTCTTCCTTTTCTCACCATTTAAATCATTGTACACTATTTTCATAAGATATTGCATGATTTGTATGCGTAATGATTCGATCTATTGTTGTTTCTTGCGATCCATGCATTGATCATGATTTTTACCACGAACATGTTAAATTCTTTGATGTGCTTCAGTCATGGACGGTTCATAAGGCTGGGGTTCGGCTCATGGAGGGCCGATGGTGGTCCAAGGCTAGGGAGGAGGTTACTCGACCGCCTGTTCGAGCCAAAGTAGAGACGCGAACTGTCGCATCACCATGAGCGCCGCTCGTCCGCCGCTTTTTTGTGCCTCATCCGAGCCATGCAGGTCATGGTTCAAGCCGTGGCTCGGCCAAGGGTGCTGATCGGACCAGGGGTTGGTCCTGCCAGTGGGGCTCCGGCTAAGGGCGACCGGAACGGCGCGGTTGGAGGGCTGGAATTTGGGTGAGTGATAGACAACGGCGGCTAGGGTTGGCATGTGTTTCGATCGGTTCGGTTGGACCGGTTTGGGATGGTTCGGCTAAATCGGGTCGGGTCAATCAGGGGTCGGGTCAAATTATTTTATGTAACGCCCCAAAATCCATAAGACCACAATCTTAACCCTTTTATTTTCTAAGGGCCATTTTGATATTTCGATCATTCAGATTTTAGCTTTTATTCATTTTATTTATTTAAAGCTGTTTCCTTTATTTCAGATTTGAGACACGATTCAGAAGGTTTCCAGACTGATTTCGCCCCAAGAACAACTCGAGTTGGTTCAGATTTTCTTTGTAAATAAAAATGCTTTGGATGGGAAAACTTGTTTTTAAAAGTGCTTGTATCAATTTCAAAAAAGTTTAAATAGTAGTAGGGAGCTTTTAGCAAATCTTTTTGAAAGGACAAAGATTTGGTATGGTAACCATGCCTACTCGAGTGCTTTCACCTACTACTAATTATAATCCCATATATGATTGATTTCGTGAAGATAGAACTCATTTTACTTGCAAATAAATTTCTTTTGTTCTCTCAAAATTCTCTAAGGTGGTATGTTCCCAGTAGTCAAATCTGATGCTCAGTAAGAGAAACGAGTTTTAAAAAGAAGTGAACCCCGATGAATGCTGATCTGATTTCGATCAAATGCTTGTTTAAAGGAAGAAATGTTCAATTTTAAAGGATTTATGGCATAGATAACAGACGGTCATATTGGAAGGGTGAGCAGCTATCGAAAGAATTAGTTGCCCCTTCATATTGGGCAACATGCCATATAGTAACGGAATTCAGATGTAGCTTGATCAAGCGCCACGGACCTAAGGAGAACTTCTAAGCCATAAATCACAAGAAAATATAGATGAGATTTGGGTTGTTTCCCAAATTTGATATTTACGAAAGAAGTTTATGTTTAACTGACTTCCTTTAAACCACATTATTTTCAGCTACGAATGTATCTGCCTGCTAAGTGATTTTGTTACTCTCAATTTTACTTGCTGAGCCCCTAGGCTCACTAGCTTTTATGGTGCAGATGAGACAGACCGGAGGCAGACGGGCGGCGGGAGCTGATCCAGCTGTGGTGTTGTGTTTATCGAAGACCGGTGTTTCCATGTCATAGATATTGTTGTTTTTTTATCTTTCTGTCAAATCTTATTAAATCCATTACAACAATAGTGAATTCATATAGAGTTTCAATAGTTGTAATATCGCATTTTGCTATTTTTACCAAATCTGTTATTCAAATATGTTTCCGCTGAATGTTATTTGGCGCCACTTGTGTTTGTATCTCTGTTTAATTTTTTAAGGTGATACAGAGTATTCAGCCCTTCTATTCCCTTTTTTATTCCATTTAATCCAAATCCGTTGACCCCCCATGGGCTTGGGGCGTCACAACTTGGTATCAGAGCATGGTCCTGAGATAAACACACGCACTTCCGGTTGGGACAGATTTCATCGACCGTTTCTCCAGAGCTGTGAGTTTTATTTTATGTTACAGAGCATCTGTATTTTAAATTTAGCATGTTCTGATGTTTATTTGTGGTGTATTACGGGCTATAGATTAAGATATCTTGCCGGAGTAGAGGTATAAGAGGTATTCCCTTAGAAGAAACCAGCCCAGACAGTAACGCTAGCATTACCCAACTTCTAAGGCTGTTGGTAGAACAAACCGGCAAATGAAATGGCCAATCTTCTAGTATTAGGGGACCAAGCCACGATGATCCACAGGAGAAGTTTCGAAGACAGAAACCGAAGGAGTTTAGTGGTAAAACAGATCCACTGGATGCTATGAGCTGGATCAAGTATTTGGAGGTCATTTTTGAGTATCTCCAGATGCCATATTTGGATAGGCCTAGGTGCGCTATCTATATGTTGAGGGATGATGCTATGATCTGGTGGGAAGGAGCCAAGTTATCTGTGGATTTGGCAAATTTTACATGGGGAGATTTCAAGCGGGTTTTCTTCGATCAATACTTCACAGCAGACAAGAGGTCTGAATTGAAGAGAGAGTTTCTAACTTTGAAACAAGAAAGTATGACCGTACAGGAGTATGTGCGGAGTTCTAAATTGGGTGTTATTTTGTGCCTTTTATTGGAAATTATCCCAAGGAGAAGTTGAGCCACTTTGTGGAGGGATTGAAGCCTACATTCAAGCTGAATGTTAGGTTATATGCGCCAAGAACTTACAGAGAAGCAGTGGATAGAACCCTGTGTGTTGAGAGATATTGGAAAGATGTGGAAGAAGAGAGGCAACAGAAGAGACAGGCCTTCCAGCAGAAATACCAGAGGCCGTTTAAGAAACTGAACAAGAACCAGCAGAGACCCCAAGAGCAGAAACCCCTACCAATCCAACCCATTAGTGCAGTTCCTGCTACCAACAACAGGCCAGTGTGTCCCAAGTGCCAGAAGAATCACTCTGGTCCATGCAGACTTGGTCAGAACATCTGCTACAGATGTCGTTTTCCAGGGCATGTTATTAAGAATTGCCCAAAGTCAAAGTAGCTGGTGAACAGTAGAGCTTTTTTAGATGACAGCTGAGCAAGCCAACCCAGATTCGATGGTGGTTACGGGTAAGATCTTGATTGCTGGTATGCCCTCCATAGCATTGATAGATTCAGGTGCTACCCATTCGTTTATAGCAGCCAAGTTTGCTAAAACGTTACCCATCAGACCTGACCAAGTAACTATAGGCTTTTGCGTAACGATAACCTCAGGAGAAGAGTTAGTGTCCCATGATCTGTTTCGAGATTTAGAACTTAGGCTCCAAGGGCGTTTGATTACCACAGATTTGATTGTGCTATCGATGCCTGAGTTCTATATGATTTTGGGAATGGACTAGTTAACCAAGTATGGGGTAGTAATCGATTATTAGTAGTGGTTAACCCACCCAAAGGAGACCCGTTCACGTTTGAAGCTAACCAGATTTGGAGGATTCCTTGCATTATTTCAGCTCTTAAGGCTCAAAGATGTTTATGGAAAGGTGGGATAGGATTTTTGGCAAGCCTATCATCCTTAGCTACGATTAGTAAGCCCCAACTTTCAGATGTGGAGGTAGTGAATGAGTTTCCCGAAGTTTTCCCAGAATATATACATGGACTACCACCAGATCGAGAGCTGGAATTCACTATCGATTAGTGCCAGGAGCAACACCTGTATCTGGACCACCCTATCGCCTAGCTCCATCTGAGATGAGAGAATTAAAGGAACAGATACAGGATCTGTTGGATGAGGGCTTCATTATACTGAGCACGTCACCATGGGGAGCCCCTATTTTGTTGTTAAGAAGAAAGATGGGAGTTTGAGGTTGTGTATAGATTACCGGGAACTGAATAAGCTGACTATTAAGAATAAATATCCCCTTCCTAGGATTGAGGATCTGTTTGACAAATTTAAGGTAGTCTTTTTCTAAGATCGACTTGAGATCTGGTTACCACCAATTGAAGATTAAAGCAGCTGACATCCATAAAACTGGCTTTAGAACACGCTATGGCCATTATGAGTTCTTAGTAATGCCCCTTCGGCTTATCAATGCACCCTCAGCTTTTATGGATTTGACGAATAGAGTTTTCCAACCATTTTTGGATCAGTTTGTGGTTGTTTTCATAGACGATATCTTAGTGTACTCAAAGACCAGATCTGAGCACACAGACCATCTTAGGACGGTGCTTCAAGTTTTGAAGAATAAACAGTTGTTTGCCAAGTTTAGTAAGTGTGATTTTTGGTTGGGGAAAGTTGCGTTCTTAGGTCACATTATATCTAAGGATGGATTGGAGGTTGACCCAGCCAAGGTAGAAGCTGTACGTGAGTGCCAGTTCCCAAATCTATTTCAGAAGTAAGGAGTTTCTTGGGTTTAGCGGGATACTATAGGCGATTTATTAAAGGATTTTCGAAGATAGCTGTTCCCTTAACCTCGCTAACAAGAAAGCAGGTTAAATATGATTGGACCCCAGATTTCCAACTCAGCTTTTACAAGTTAAACAAGCTTTGATAGAAGCTCCTGTGATAACCATGACATCTGATCAAAGAGAATTTGTCATTTATACAGATGCGTCCAAGTTGGGCTTAGGTGATGTACTGATGCAGGATCGTAGAGTATTTTCCTATGCTTCCAGAAAACTTAAGGATCATGAGAAGAATTATCCCACGCACGACTTAGAGCTGGCAGCTGTAGTCTTTGCCTTGAAGATCTGGAGACACTACCTTTATGGGGAGAAGTGTGAAATATTCACAGATCATAAGAGCCTCAAGTACTTTTTCACCCAAAAGGAACTCAATATGAGGCAGAGAAGATGGTTAGAGCTGGTAAAGGATTATGATTGTACCATCAGCTACCATCCAGGAAAGGCCAATGTAGTGGCTGATGCTTTAAGCAGGAAATCTATTGGATTAACCCAGCTCTGTCCAGAGACCGTTGGCTTATGATATTGTGTCAGGCCTCGTGCTCAAATCAGAGATAAAACATACAAACACATGCGGAAGCTACTAAAAAGCGGGTACAATTTTCGCTTGGCCTGACGGTTTACAACAATATAATTTAAAATAGTGCGATACTCAAAATAGATATCCCAGTTTAAGAAACCAACAAAACAACACAGTAATATCATCAGTATAACATACGAACACAATTATCAAACTCCAACCACTGGATACAACAATGAAGCACAGGGCATCCCCTGGCTAGCTCAACTGATACATATAATTATGCTATACGCAACTGGGATACTCTAACCACCTCCTTGGACACCACCAGCTGGGTTAAAACCACGACCTGCTGTAAAACCTGGGTTTCCTGAAAACAACACAAACAGGGAAAACAACCAAGCCCCAGAGGGACATGGGGTCAAACTCCAGTACGGAGAGCAACTATAAAACAGCAGTAAACAGCAAGAATAAAATGCAGATGCTATGCATGCAACCAGGGACAACAGCCGAAGGCTACAACCAAGGAAGGGAGCCAAAGAACTCAATGCACAGCTCAACAGAAATCTGCAACAGAATATGTGGCCACGGTGAGTGTAGGACATGTGGGTGCTACCCATTCACCCCTACTCGCCCACACTTACCAGATGCATCAATAACCAACCTATGAACTGTGGTGGCTAGCCACTCGGCGCATAGGAGAAATGAGAGTGTGGAATCACCGCTCACCCTCGCATCCTGGTAAGAAAACAGAGAAACAACAACGAACAAAGGCTGCAATAGCTGAATGGATTGCGTGTATGCAACATGCTGGAACAACAAACATATAACCATATGCAACACAACAATTACACACGGTAAGCATACACATCTCTCACACAGAGCAACAACACCGCACGGAAATCCAAACAAAGCCATCTCACAATTTATCCAAGCCAGGTTCCACGCTGAATTACAAGCTCAAGATCCGTACCTCAATTCTGTGCAATAACTACCACAGCAAGGAACCCGAGAGATCTGGTTAGAAACCTGCTAATCACACAACGTACAAGCATAAATCTCACGGGTCACAAGCACAAAACCCACGGATGGGAGTTACAACTCAAACCAGCAACTAATCAACCCATACAACTTATCAGGAAGCTTAAATGAAGGCTAAGACTAAGATCTCAACAACAATTCGAAGTTCTACCTACACGCACCAACACGCGGCCAAAATCAGCAACTTCGTGATCTCTCTCTAGCCAACTACAGCCTCCCAGAATGGTATCAATCGAAAAAGCTTTTCGAGAGGAGTCCAACGCTACCTCGAACGTAAAAACGGTGGCCGGAAACGACGGGAATTCGCCGGGAAAACTCACGGTGAACAGTACTCTAGGGTTCGAAGAACAGAGGTCGACAATCGAGAGAATAATTCGCTAAGTATGGGATCTGGTATCTCAAATCGAAGACCAAGTCTTCCTATAAATACACACGTGAAAGATGGTTAAGAAGTCCATCGACAAAACCAGACGACGCAAAACCACCCAACGACTGGTTCTCAAATCCAAAAGTTGGATTGTCTAACACCCAAAAGCTGGTACCAGACGTTGCATCAAAACGCTGCGTTCCATCTTAGCAAAACGGCGTCGCATAAACCCAGCAGCTTGTCGCTAACCCATCGACTAGATTCCTAAGCGCTAACTAAAACGACGACGCACATCCTACGTCATCCAGTCGCTAGCTCTCGCGCAAAACAACCAGACGCAAGCTACAGTAGAGTTGACTGGCGTTGACATCTTCCCTCAGCTGGACAACCAAACGCAACACACGAAAATCGACCCTCGCAGCTGGTACCGGACGCAACACTCAAAACAACGTCGTACCAACTTAACTAAACGCTGTCGTTTCCCGCTCGATACAAAACACGCTAAAACAACGTCTGATCAACAAAACGCGCTACCAGACTTCACCTAAACGACGATGTTTAGATCTCTTGCGTTACCAATTACACGCTGCGGCTGGATTCACCACCGACCAGCTTCTAACTTAAAATATCAAAATTTTCTGAATTGCTTAAAATGTGACATCTGACCCGAAATGCAAACCAAACTTACATACAGAGATCTGAACCACCAGAAATCCCTAAAATCCGATTAATTCCAACAATTAATCTTAATTAACTTTTCAGGTCTCACATTTCTCCCCTACTAAAAGGATTTGTCCTCGAAAGCGGACAACAATTTTGGTACACAACACAGCAGCAAAATACAAAACAGGAACTCGCCTAACACATGGCCAAGAGTTCAAGATTACTGAGCAAACATTTAACAACAACTAAGGAAGAAATACAACCAAAAGCTACAAACTACTGGAAATTTATCTCAACAGCTACTCAAACAGATGCGGCCACTCGTGCTGCATCTTTTCTTTCAGCTCCCAAGTAGCTTCTTCCCTTCCATGTTTGTTCCATTGTTCCATCACCAACGGAATGGTCTTATTCCTCAACTGTTTCTCTTTTCTACCAAGGATCTGCAAGGGATATTCTTGATAGCTCAACGACTGATCTAGCTCAACCTCTACTGTTCTAAGCACATGAGATGGATCTGGCTCATACTTCCTCAACATGAAAACATGGAAGAAATCATGTAGAGAAGACAACTCTGGCGGCAACAACATCAGATACGCTAAAAGGCCAATCCTCTCAACAATCTCATACGGACCAACATAACGAGGGGCTAACTTTCCCTTGCGTCCAAAACGCATAACATTGCGAAACGGAGAAACCTTGAGAAACACCTGATCACCAACCTGAAACTCTAGAGGTCGACGCCTCTTATTCGCATAACTGGCTTGGCGATACTGGGCAGCTTTCATCCGCTGTCGAATAAGATCAACATGATCTTTCATTTTTTGCACAAAGTCAGGGGCAGATAGCTGCTTCTCCCCCACTTCTTCCCAACATACTGGCGATCTGCACTTCCTGCCATACAAAGCCTCAAAAGGCGCCATGCCCATTGTCACTTGGTAGCTGTTATTATAGGAAAACTCCACTAAAGACAACGCGTCTTGCCAACTACCTCCGAAATCCAACACAACAGCTCGCAACATATCCTCCAACGTCTGGATAGTTCGCTCAGATTGGCCATCTGTCTGGGGGTGATACGCGGTGCTCATCGCCAATCTGGTACCCAAATCTGTTTGAAAACTCTTCCAAAATCTAGAAGTAAACCTCGGATCTCGGTCAGAAACGATCGAAACGAGCACACCATGCAGTTTAACAACAAAATCAACGTACAGTTTTGCCATCTTCTTCAACGAGAAGGTCATCCCATAGGGAATAAAATGTACAGACTTTGATAGTCGGTCTATAACCACCCAAATAGCATCGCATCCTCTGCTGGAACGAGGCAGATGCATCACGAAATCCATAGCTATGTGCTCCCAATTCCATTGGGGCACTTCCAAACTCTGCAACAGACCACCGGGTCTCATCCTTTTGGCCTTTACCATCTGACAGTTTAAACAACGAGCGACAAAACCAGCAACATCGCTCTTTAGGCCAGCCCACCAAAAGTGCGGAAAGCATGGTACATCTTCCATGCACCAGGATGAACACTATGTCTGCTACAGTACGCTTCCCGAAGGATCTTCTCCTTCAAGTCAATCAAATTGGGCACAACCAGTACAACGACGCAAGCATCTCACTGCCTTCCTTCTCAAAGCATCGGCCACTACGTTTTTCGACTTCCCAGGCTGGTACTTAATATCACAATCAAAGTCCTTTAGCAGCTCCATCCACCGATGTTGTCTCATGTTCAGGTCAGGCTGCGAAAACAGATACTGCAAACTCTTGTGGTCGGAGTATAACACAAACTGCTCGCCATATAGGTAGTGACGCCAGATCTTCAACGCAAAAACCACGGCTGCTAACTCCAAATCATGGACTGGATAATGAGTCTCATGCGGTTTCAACTGCCGTGAAGCATACGCAATGACTCGACCATTCTGCATCAAAACACAGCCCAATCCATTAAGCGAAGCGTCAGAACAAAAAACGAATCCACCTGTTCCGGACGGCAGAGCCAACACAGGCACAGTAGTCAATTTCTCTTTGAGCAATTGAAACGCATTCTCACATTGCTCAGTGCAAACAAACCTCTTGTCCTTCTGAGTCAATTGAGTCATCGGCTTTGCTATACTAGAGAATCCTTCAATGAAGAGATGATAATAGCCAGCCAGACCCAAGAAACTACGAATCTCAGATACATTCCTGGGACGCTCCCAGTTCAGAACGGTATCAACCTTGCTAGGATCTACAGAAATCCCCTCGGCTGAATTAACATGACCCAAGAATACGATGCGATCCAGCCAAAACTCGCACTTCGAGAACTTTTTATACAACTGCTGGTCTCTCAACGTCTGAAGGACAATACGCAAATGCTCCTTATGCTCCAAAGGAGTCTTCGAGTATACCAAGATGTCATCAATGAACACGATCACAAACTGATCAATGAACTCTCTAAAAACTCGGTTCATCAGATCCATAAAGACTGCAGGGGCATTAGTTAATCCAAACGGCATAACCAAAAACTCAAAATGCCCATACCTCGTACGAAACGCAGTCTTTGCGACATCTTGGTCTCTCACCCTCAACTGGCGGTACCCTGAACGCAAGTCAATCTTCGAGTACACCGCAGAACCTTGCAGTTGATCAAACAGATCATTGATTCTCGGCAACGGGTACTTGTTCTTGACAGTGGCTTTGTTCAGCTGGCGAAAATCAATGCACATCCGCATTGAGCCATCCTTCTTCTTCACGAACAAAATGGGCGCTCCCCACGGTGACATACTAGGTCGGATAAAACCTTTCTCCAGCAAATCATCTAACTGCACCTTGAGTTCTCTCAACTCCGCAGGTGCCAGACGGTACGGGGCACGAGAAATCGGAGTTGTGCCAGGCACCAGCTCTATGCTGAAGTCTATCTACCACCTCAGAGGAAAACCAGGAATCTCCTCCGGAAACACATCGGGAAAGTGTCGCACCACGGGAACATCACTGAGCTGAACGCGGAAAGAAGAAGATGCATCCAAAGCGTAGATCATAAAGCCAGCATTCCCCAAGGACAACAAGCTAAACATCTCCATCGTTGAGACTAAGGGAATCTTTGATCGAGAATCCTGGCCATAGAAGTCCCACTTCTCGCCAGACAAAGGCCTAAAACGCACAATCCCATTGAAAACAGTCCACAGAGGCCCTATAGTTGGACAGCACATCCATCCCAACTATGCAATCAAAATCCCATAACATCAAACGAATCAAACTCGCCACCTACACATGCTCACCAAACCGCAACATGCCATCTAATAAAACCTCCTGGGAGAACAAGCTCACACCGCCAGGGGTAGACACGGAAACAGCATTGTGCAACGAAATGGTACACAGACCATGCTCAACAACAAACAAATCAGAAATAAACGAATACGATGCACCGGTGTCAAACAACACACGTGCAGGAAAATCAAAAACAAGGCAAGTACCTGCGATCACCCAACTCAGTGTCTCCTCGGCCTGCTCCCTAGTGATGGCGTTAACCTGAGCATGCTGGGGTCCAGAGTAGAAAGGCTGAGACGACGGTCCGAACCGCGACGGACCAGGCTGCTGAAAAAGCCTAAACTGAGTCTCACCTAATCGGGGCTGCTGAAACAAAGGGGAATGACCCCTAGACTGACCTCCTTGACCTGAGGCTGGGCCGCGGCACAAAGGTTGCAGGAGCCCTGCACACCAACACATTGCATAGACGGATGCTAAACAACACACGAGCAGGAAAGTCAAAGATAAGACATGTACCTCCAATCACTCGGCTCGGTGTCTCCTCGGCCTGCTCCCTCGTGATGGCGTTAACCTGAGCATGCTGGGGTCCTGGGAAGAAAGGCTTAGACGACTGACCAAAACGCAAAGGGCCAGGCCGCTGAAACGGTCTAAATGGAGTCTCCCCCACGCGGGGCTGCTGAAACTGCTGAGAACGGCCCCTCGACTGACCCCCACGACCCTGAGGCTGGGCCGTTGTCTGCTGTGATCCAGATGACGGACACACTCTCGCAAAATGCCCGTACTGACCACAAAGGTTGCAGGAGCCCTGCACACCAACACATTGCATAGACGGATGCTTCCCACAACAAAAACCACAAAACTCAGCTCGAGAACCACTGCTACTCGAGCTGCCTGAACCAGAAGAGCCAGAACCCGACTTCTCTTGAACTGCTGACCGCGGGTCGAAACCTCTGACGGCTAGACTGCTGAGCCACCTGCTGCTGCTGCTGCTGGGGCTGATGGCTGACTGGGAGGACTGTGAAGACTGCGCTCCCTGTAAAACAGGACGACTAACCTGCGCCTCCTGCTGCCTGCGAGCACAACGACTCTGCAAACCCTCCTCGATATCAATAGCAGTGTCCACTGCTTCAGCATAGCTCTTGGGTTTGCTTGTCAGCACCATTTGATACAACTCTTCGTTCAAGCCCTCAAGGAATCTAGTCCGCTTGGCCCTCTCCCGGTCAGAAACATGGGGAACGTACGCCAACAGAGAAGAAAACTTCCTAGCATACTCCCGAACAGTCATCAAACCCTGCTCCAGATGATCGAACTCCCGCTCACGGGCGTTCACATAAGACTCGGGTACATACTCCTGCCGGAAGGTCTCGCAAAAACTGTCCCAAGAGATCCCAACACCGGTCTCCAACAAGGTACTCGAAGCTCCTCGCCACCAGTGCTCTGCAGCCTTCCTAAGCAAGAGGGTCGCTAAACTCAGCCGAAGATCATCATCATACTGAACCCGATTGAAAATACCAATAATATTCCGGAGCCACGAGTCTGCATCCTCACTGGACTCATCACCATTAAAGACTGGAGGGTTCATCCTTTGAAACCGTGCTATCACCACGTCCATCCGCTCCACCAAGGGAGGCAAGTCACCAACTTCCTCCTCCTAATCATGCCTACTACTAGTACGACTAGGAGCGCTACGCCGATCCTCATTCTGTCCTGCCGATTCCTCAAACTGCCCCCTACCTCTACCACGATGTCTAGGCGGCATCTACGAAAACACTCAACATGATCAAGCAAAACAGAACAGATACATCATAGATAGCACATACAAAAATATGCAGCACATAGTCACATATCCAAGCACATGCAACACACAACACTGTGCCTAGACTCAAGTGTGATAAAATAAATCGAGCTTATCCCAGTTTAAGCTCTGATACCAAAAATGTCAGGCCTCGTGCTCAAATCAGAGATAAAACATACAAACACATGCGGAGGCTACTAAAAAGCGGGTAAAATTTCTCTTGGCCTGACGGTTTACAACAATATAATTTAAAATAGTGCGATACTCAAAATAGATATCCAGTTTAAGAAACCAACAAAACAACACAGTAATATCATCAGTATAGCATACGAACACAATTATCAGACTCCAACCACTGGATACAACAACGAAGCACAGGGCATCCCCTGGCTAGCTCAACTGATACATATAATTATGCTATACGCAACTGGGATACTCTAACCACCTCCTGGGGCACCACCAGCTGGGTTAAAACCACGATCAGCTGTAAACCCTGGGTTTCCTGAAAACAACACAAACAGGGAAAACAACCAAGCCCCAGAGGGACATGGGGTCAAACCCCTAGCCACTCGGAGCATAGGGGAAATAAGAGTGCGGAATCACCGCTCGCCCCATCCTGGTAAGAAAACAGAGAAACAACAACGAACAAAGGCTGCAATAGCTGAATGGAATGCGTGTATGCAACATGCTGGAACAACAAACATATAACCATATGAAACACAACAATTACACACGGTAAGCATACACAGCTCTCACACAGAGCAACAACACCGCACGGCAATCCAAACACAGCCATCTCGCAATTTATCCAAGCCAGGTTCCACGCTGAATTACAAGCTCAAGATCCGTACCTCAATTCTGTGAAATAACTACCACAGCAAGGAACCCGAGAGATCTGGTTAGAAACCTGCTAAACACACAACGTAAAAGCATAAATCTCATGGGTCACAAGCACAAAACCCACGGCTGGGAGTTACAACTCAAACCAGCAACTAATCAACCCATACAACTTAGCAGGAATCTTAAATGAAGGCTAAGACTAAGATCTCAACAACATTTCAAAGTTCTACCTACACGCACCAACACGCGGCCAAAAACAGCAACTTCGCGATCTTGCTCTAGCCAACTACAGCCTCCCAGAATGGTATCAATCGAAAGAGCTTTTCGAGAGGAGTCCAACCTACCTCGAACGTCCAAAACGGGGGCCGGAAACGACGGGAATTCACCGGGAAAACTCACGGTGAACTACTAGTACTCTAGGGTTCGAAGAACAGAGGTCGACAATCGAGAGAATAATTCGCTAAGTATGGGATCTGGTATCTCAAATCGAAGACCAAGTCTTCCTATAAATACACACGTGAAAGATGGTTAAGAAGTCCATCGACAAAACCAGACGACGCAAAACCACCCAACGACTGGTTCTCAAATCCAAAAGCTGGATTGTCTAACACCCAAAAGCTGGTACCAGACGTTGCATCAATACGCTGCGTTCCATCTTAGCAAAACGCGTCGCATAAACCCAGCAGCTGGTCGCTAACCCATCGACTGGATTCCTTAGCGCTAACTAAAACGACGACGCACATCCTACGTCATCCAGTCGCTAGCTCTCGTGCAAAACAACCAGACGCAATCTATAGTAGAGTTGACTGGCGTTGACATCTGCCCTCAGCTGGACAACCAGACGCAACACACGAAAATCGACCCTCGCAGCTGGTACCAGACGCAACACTCAAAACGACGTCGTACCAACTTAAATAAACGCTGTCGTTTCCCGCTCGATACAAAACACGCTAAAACAAAGTCTGATCAACAAAACGCGCTACCAGACTTCACCTAAACGATGACGTTTAGATCTCTTGCGTTACCAATTACACGCTGCGGCTGGATTTCACCACCGACCAGCTTCTAACTCAAAATATCAAAATTTCCCAAATTGCTTAAAATGTGAAATCTGACCCGAAATGCAAACCAAACTTACATACAGAGATATGAACCACCAGAAATCCCTAAAATCCAATTAATTCCAACAATTAATCTTAATTAACTTTTCAGGTCTCACATATTGAGAAGTTCATATTAAAGTTGGTACCCAGTGGTAGTACTGTGATCTTGGTAGATCACACCATTAGATCAAATATGATAGACCAGATCCGAGAAGGAAAGCTGAAAGATGAGCAGCTGAAGAAGTGGGTTAAGCAAGATAGAGAGAGAGGTAGCAATCTCTATACCTCAGAAGGAGGAATTGTGAGATTTCAGGGCCGGATGTGGGTGCCCCAAGTAGACACCGTGAGATCAAATCTGATGGCAGAAGCCCATACAGCCCCCTACTCTGTTCATCCATGGAGTACCAAGATGTATAAGGATCTCCAGAAGTTGTATTGGTGGCTAGGAATGAAAAGTGATATTTCCAGATTTGTCTCAGAATGTTTCTTACATACAGAGATATGAACCACCAGAAATCCCTAAAATCCAATTAATTCCAACAATTAATCTTAATTAACTTTTCAGGTCTCACATATTGAGAAGTTCATATTAAAGTTGGTACCCAGTGGTAGTACTGTGATCTTGGTAGATCACACCATTAGATCAAATATGATAGACCAGATCCGAGAAGGACAGCTGAAAGATGAGCAGCTGAAGAAGTGGGTTAAGCAAGATAGAGAGAGAGGTAGCAATCTCTATACCTCAGAAGGAGGAATTGTGAGATTTCAGGGCCGGATGTGGGTGCCCCAAGTAGACACCGTGAGATCAAATCTGATGGCAGAAGCCCATACAGCCCCCTACTCTGTTCATCCAGGGAGTACCAAGATGTATAAGGATCTCCAGAAGTTGTATTGGTGGCTAGGAATGAAAAGTGATATTTCCAGATTTGTCTCAGAATGTTTGACGTGCCAATTGGTGAAAGCTGAACACCAAAGACCAGTGGGAATGTTGAAGCCCCTGCCTATTCCAGAATGGAAATGGGAGAGCATTGCTATGGACTTCGTAGTTGGATTACCCAGAACTGTTCAAGGATACAATTCTATTTGGGTTATAGTAGACAGACTCACTAAGTCAGCTCACTTCTTACCAGTTAAGACAACCTATGATGTGAGCAGATACGCAGAGCTGTATGTGAAAGAAATAGTGCGGCTACATGGTGTTCCAATTTCGATTGTATCCGATAGAGATCCAAAGTTTACGTCAACTTTCTGGAATAGTTTACATAGCGCTTTGTGTACTAGGTTGACCTTTAGCACAGCCTTTCACCCCCAGACCGATGGTCAATCTGAAAGGGTGATTCAGATTTTAGAAGATCTACTCAGGGCTTGTATTGTATATTTCTCTGAGAACTGGGATCTAAAGCTATCGTTGGTAGAATTTACGTATAATAACAGTTTCCAAGCTTCTATACAGATGGCCCCATATTAAGCTCTCTATGGTCACAAATGTAGAACGCCTCTTCACTGGGATGAGGTAGGTGAACGAGCTGGTTTAGGAACAGATATGGTAGAGAAAACAGCTAAAGCTTTTAGAAAGATTAGAGAACGGATGAGTGCAGCTCAGAGCTGACAGAAGAGTTATGCTGATATTAGGCGATGAGATCTGCATTTTGAAGTTGGTGACCATGTGTTTTTTAGAGTAGCTCCTATGAAAGGAGTAATGCATTTTGGGAAGAAAGGAAAGCTGAGTCCAAGATATATTGGTCCGTATGAGATTTTGGACAAAGTAGGGACGTTAGCTTATCGTTTAGCATTGCCCCAACATCTGTATTCAGTGCATAGTATGTTTCATGTATCGGATTTGAGGAAATATATTCCCAACCTGTCGCATGTATTGAGCTATGAGCCAATTTATTTAGCACCAGATCTGAGTTACGAAGAGAGACTCGAGAGGATTCTTCTTCGAGAGATTAGGAAGTTGAGGAACCGTAGTATTCCTATGGTTAAGGTGCAATGGTCTAAAACAGAACGAGAAGCTACGTGGGAGACCGAAGCTGATATGCATAGTCCTTACCCAGAGCTACTTAGTAAGTAAATTTCGAGGATGAAATTTCAATAAGGAGGGTAGAGTTGTAACGCCCCAAAATCTATAGGACCACAATCTTAACCCTTTTATTTTCTAAGGGCCATTTTGATATTTCGAGCATTCAGATTTCAGCTTTTGTTCATTTTATTTATTTAAAGCTGATTCCTTTATTTCAGATTTGAGAGACGATTCAGAAGGTTCCGGACTGATTTCGCCCCAAGCACAACTTGAGCTGGTTCAGATTTTCTTTGTAAATAAATATGCTTTGGATTGGAAAACGTGTTTATAAAAGTGCTTGTATCAATTTCAAAAAAAATTTAAATAGTAATATGGAGCTTTTAGCAAATCTTTTTGAAAGGAAAAAGAGTTGGTATGGTAACCATGCCTACTCGAGTGATTTCACCTACTACTAATCATAATCCCATATATGATTGATTTCATGAAGATAGAACTCATTTTACTTGCAAAGAAATTTTTTTTTTTCTCTCAAAATTCTCTAAGGATCTCGTCGTTGGTGCTTGAGGAGATCGTCTGTAGGAACCAGCTGTTCTTCGTGTTTCCAGTTTAAGGCAAGTAAAAGCTGATTCTTTGCTACACCATGAAAGCATATATCGTTCTGTGATTGCTTGCATGTTTTACGTCCAAGTTATAGCCATGTTTATGACCTTTCTTGGTTTATGAAAATGAACAATCGGGTTCACAGAGTTGATTTCTACTTTAAAACTCTTCAGCATGTTATGTATAGATATTGTTGGTTTAAAACACTGAGCAGCACAGATTTAAGATTTATGTATGATTATGAAGTTCTTATTTCTGGTGAATGGCGGCGTCTGGACTTGACTCCGAGTAATCGGCGATGCTGGTCAAATCGGGATTTTGTCCCGGTTAGATAGGCATGGTATCTGTGGATGTCGTTGGTGATGCTGTAGCACTAGTTCCATATCCGAATCTGTTTCTTTTCTACGCTAGCGACCTGTTTCTCTTATATAGTCAAATCTGATTTTCCCATGTCAAATCTGTTTCCCACATCTGAAGTCTGTTTCATACCTAAACACTATTTTCTATCGTCAAATCTGTTTTCCCGCTAGCGATACCGACCCTGAAGCCAAATGTTTTTCACGCTAACGACACCTGTCCAATAGTCACATCTGTTTAACATTAGCGATACCATCCCGATAGTCAAATCTATTTTCTATGAGTAAGATCTGTTTTGTACCCGAGTACTGTTTTTGTTAGCCAAATCTATTTTCACTCCAGTGGTATGTTACCAGTAGTCAAATCTGATGCTCAGTGAGATTTTAAAGAGAAACGAGTTTTAAAAAGAAGTGAACCCTGAACCCCGATGAATGCTGATCTGATTTCAATCAAATGTTTGTTTAAAGGAAGTGTTCAGTTTTAAAGGATTTATGGCATAGATAACAGACAGTCATATTGGAAGGGTGAGCAGCTGTGGAAAGAATTAGTTGCCCCTTCATATTGGGCAACATGCCATACAGTAACTGAATTCAGATGTAGCTTGATCAAACGCCACGGACCTAAGGAGAGCTTCTTAGCCATAAATCACAAGAAAATATAGATGAGATCTGGGTTGTTTCCAAAATATGATGTTTACGAAAAATTTTTATGTTTAACTGACTTCCTTTAAACCACATTATTTTCAGCTACGAATGTATCTGCCTGCTAAGTGATTTTGTTACTCTCAATTTTACTTGCTGAGCCCCTAGGCTCACTAGCTTTTATGGTGCAGATGAGACAGACCGGAGGCAGACGGGCGGCGGGAGCTGATCCAGCTGTGGTGTTGTGTTTATCGAAGACCGGCGTTGCCGTGTCATAGATATTGTTGTTTTTTTATCTTTCTGTCAAATCTGTATTAAGATCCATTACAACAATAGTGAATTCATATAGAGTTCTAGTAGTTGTAATATCGCATTTTGCTATTTTTACCAAATCTGTTATTCAAATCTGTTTCCGCTCAATGTTATTTGGCGCCACTTGTGTTTGTATCTCGGTTTTAATTTTGTAAGGTAATACAGCTTACAATATTTTGCATTCAGCCCTTCTATTCATTTCTTTATTCCATTTAATTCAAATCCGTTGACCCCCCATGGGTTTGGGGCGTCACAGTTTAAGCCGGGTCCGGGTTATTTTATTTATGGATCGTATTTTTATTTTAAAGTTTAAGGTCCGATTTAAGTGTAATGGGTCGAATATTTTAAGTCGAACTTTTAAAGTCTAAACTTCTTTAAATTTATGGGCCCAATGGGTGTATTAAATTTTAATTTCTGATTTTAGTCAACGGGACTGATATTTTGTCAAATTTTAATGTCTGGCTTTAAGTTGTAGGACTGAATACTTTTATAAATTTTGAGATTTAATTTTGCATTTAATGGGTCAAGTTCGTGTTTTGGGTTGACTTGCAGTTTAAGATCAGGTCTAGGCTTTTGGGCTTAGAGTTAGTGGGCCAGTCTCATGAACCAGTTCTTGATCGGGGGAGGAAAATATAGAAGCCCGTAAATATATTGAATTATATATGTAGTATTTTACGTATATGGTTATGTTAATGTTTAAAGAAAAATAAAATATATATTTACGGGCTAAATATTTTATGACGAACGTTTTACGAAATGTTAAGGCATGAAAGAAAAGAAAATATTTTTAGGGATTGAAGCGGTTGTGGCAAGTAATAATGATTGGAGTCGGGATATCGGGTCCGATGAACATCTGTTAATGTTATGGATCCATGTGTTCACGACATGATGAAGTGGCAACATAGAGGTGTTGGGAATCCCGAGAAAGGTCGGGTGAACCGCATCGCCGCGTACGTTGGTTTTTATGATTGATCAATCGTTAATGTATAATGGCCCACACATCATGATACGACTCATACGACTTTTATGTATGCTCATGCCTCATTATGTTACGATATACGACAATGCACTGTTATGACTAGTTTCTAAATCATGATTTACGCTGATTCATGCATGCACGTTTTTAAGTTATTGTACGATATTTATGTGCTTGCGTGCGGTTTTATTACATGTACCTCGTTATTATCAAATAGAGCATGCTGGGCCTTTAGGCTCAGTAGATTTAAATGGTGCAGGTGATTCTGCTGTTGATTTTATATCGTCTGGAGGTGAGGACCTCTGATCGTCCGCTGCGTTATTGTACGATATTTATGTGCTTGCGTGCGGTTTTATTACATGTACCTCGTTATTATCAAATAGAGCATGCTGGGCCTTTAGGCGCAGTAGATTTAAATGGTGCATGTGATTCTGCTGTTGATTTTATATCGTCTGGAGGTGAGGACCTCTGATCGTCCGCTGCAGCTGCTACCCCGTGACCACTTCAGATGATTTTATTTTATTTAGACATTTTCAGATACAACATTTTTACTTTGATTTTAAACCAGCACGAATAATTTAATCTTTTGAGATATTTATTCATTTATGCCTTTACTGTTACGTTGAGGAAAGGTTTTTAATGGTCGAATTATATTTTAAAAGAATGTTTATTCCGCACTTTACTTCAAAAAAAATTCAAGAGTTAAGTTCGTTTCAGTGGATCTTTGCTTTCACCAGATTTATCTGCTGAGCCCCTAGGCTCACTAGCTTTCATGGTTGCAGGTGAAAAGTCTTGAGAGCTAGACGACGTGAGCTAGCATAGATCGGGGATGTGTGTTTATCGATGGACCATAGTTTTCGTGCTGCTGCAGGCCACGCCTCTTTTGTGAACAAAATTGTATTAAAATATTTCAGTTCTAAGTGTTTCTAAACTGATTACACACCATTTGTATCAAAAGATTTTTAAGTCAGTATTCGTACCCCAATCTGATTCACTCTAAGTTGTTACATCCCGCGAGCTGTTTGTATTGAATTTTTCACGACCTTATTACAATTATTGTTTCCCAAACTATGTGTGACCAGCTCTCGCAAATGTCGTCAGTTCTTTCATCGTAATCTCTAATCTATTTGGCCAAGCGTGAGCTGAATTGTTCTTTTATTGCGCAATCACCCCGAATCGTATGTCTACCTAGAAATAACTAAAATTTTGAAAAATTTGTACATTTTTTCGTGAACTTTCGAGATTCCTCTGAGAAATTGTGGACTCGAGTGCCACACATAGCACCAAAGACTATTGCTGGAGAAGACATCAAAGTCTGGCAAGAATTCTGATGATGAATCATTGTCTGGAGGACATTTTGATGAGTTTCCCAGAAGACATCCTCCCTCTCTCTGTGACGACTAAGCAGCCGATGACCAAGATTAGTGGAGCGAAAATGTGGATATTTGAGAATTCAATGAGCGCCACCGATCCTTGCCTCATATAGCTCCTGACGAGAAAAGGAAACAAATTTTGGTTGAGTATTGCACCAGAGGCACCCGGAAAAAGAGATCGTTGACCTAAATTTGCTGATGTTGAATTTTTTGTACAGATTAGAGATTCAGCGTTTATGGAATTGATCGGTTTTCGGAATTCTTTGTGGATTAGTCAGCACTCAATGACGTCCATCTCTCAACTAGCAGCTAAGGAAGAGTTCGTGCTAAGATGGGCAGAGACAGACTCTTTTCAGATAGTAGTGGAGAGACGGAGCTTTGTATAGGCGAAGCATAGAGAGCTGCTGATTAGGAAATTTTTGGTAGAGAGGAAGAAAAAAAAATTTCTGGCACACCGTCCATGGGAATTGATCTCATGGTGTTAGAGATGTTTGCTGAAGCCCATCAGTATCCGTTTTGGCATATATTAGGCTAAGGAGGCAACATCAGCTTGAGTGGACCAGGCCAGGAACATCGATGCATTTTTCAAGTACACATGAGGAAGAGGTCTCGCTGCACTATCAGTTTTACCCCAGCTGCACTTCAACAAGCTGGGTGAAGTCTCTTACTTTTTCAGATGGCGTTGGAGCCTTCAGCAAGGGGAAGATCCTCGACCCATCAGGTTAGAGCAGCCAGCTGCGAAGGCTACGTCAGCTAAGAATATTGTGGCTCGTCGACCTTTCATTGACACTTTGGCCCCTATTTGCTTCTTTGTTCTTCCACACCATGATATAGCGATGAGACGACCTTACCTTTCAATTTTCAACAACAATTTGTTAGAGTTATTGGAGAAGTTGTACAGTCAGATTTCATTTCTTTGCGCCCGACTGTAAATAGGTGTACAGATTTGGTTATTTATTCTTCAGTATAGATTTCAGAGGTTGTTCCTCGTTCAGTTTTTGGATCTGTTCAACATGGCCAGAGTGCTGAACATTATCGTAGATTTTTCGAAAGGATGCCATATTAGAATCATCTCAATATTCTTCTATGTCTGAAGCAGTTGAAGTTATATTTGAATAATTTAAGCTCGTTTGAATAGAACATATTCTAAGACTCTCACAGCGCTCCAGTATTTAACAAGACAGCTGCTCAGCTCCAAGAATTGGTTCACAATCTTAGTCTCAAGCAGCTGAAATCTGAAGAGTTGTTAACTTCCTTCAAGTCAGACATCTCAGACATTGATCAGAGATGAAGTGGCTGATCTAGACAGTCGATCAATTACCACCTAAATTGCATCACACCCTCGGTTCAATCGAGGCAAATGGGTCACAAAATTCATAGGAATGTGCTCGTAGTTCCACTGGGGCACTTCCTGTTAGAGTAGGTGCACAACTAGCGAACTGTTGGTAATGGTTTTTGTTGACTCTACTATAAAAACGATCAATATTTCATTGACAAGTCATTCTTTATCTTTGCTTTTATTGCGTAAAATTTTTGGATAAAGACCTTTAATGCACTATAGTGTATGTTAGATGTTATAGTGGATTTTATGGATATCATGAAACACATCTAACAGTCACTGTGTATTCTAAAAGAATTCCTAGTCTATTGGGCTGTCCAAAAGAGGATAAGGGCTGCCCGAGCTTGAGACTAAATACCACGTTTCATTGGTAGGGAACACAGAGATGTTCTGAGCATGCAGATTGATCTATAAAACTACCCTCGTTCGGACATTCCAAGTGATTATCATTTGTCGAGTGGATTAAGTCCAAGGTCTTGGTTGTACAGATTAGTCCTCATTACTCGAAATATCACTGAGACTCTACATGCTAGTAGCCTCACGTTGACTCGTTTACCAACTCCATGAGGATCATCAGATGGCGAGGTTGGGCGAGGTCACAATGTATGCAGGAGTCGATGCTTTTTTGTCTAGGATTCACCGCTCGCCTTGGTGCATAGATATCCTATGCTATATGAGGAGATAATAGTGTGAAAAATCTTTGGCAAGAGTATGTGCTTTAGGTAATTGGGTTTACCTGGTAGCACATGCGATGTCACTATTTGATCTTCAAGATGTATTCATGGCTATCAAATCTCTAGCGACTCTCGATTTACCATTGGTCGTTGATTCCGTCGGGATATTTGAGCTGAAAGGACTGTACTGTACATGACCAACTGGTTCTTGAAGGCATTATCAGTGATACCTATGGGATCATGGGATGTTGTTGCTAGATGCTTTACCATGGTCCGATGGGTAAGTCCAAAAAGGTGTTTTCGGAGTCACAAGAGTTGTGAGCCCATGGCTAGCTATATCCCTCAACGATTAAGGGTCACACAAGTACTAGTTTCTTAAGTCCCATACTGATATGGTACTCAAAAGGGTTTAGTATAGTAGGAGGAAGGTTGGGAGTATAACTTCCAATGTAGCTAAGGGAGTACGACTTCCATATTTAGCTAATGGGAGTAAACATGTCATATATAGATTTAGTCTTCCGAAATCTGATTGCATCATAATGATCATCTTTGTAAACTGAGCACATTGGTGATATATGATCAATGATCAAGAGTATGATGAGACCACAATCGAGGGAGTCGAAACGAATGTTCCCTGTTTGACTTGAACCGAATGTTCATTGTTTGAGTTGAAAATCGTACGTTCACTGTTTGAGTTGAACCGAATGTTCTCTGTTTTGTCCAACTCAACTCTATCTGTTGGTCCATAGAAAGGATCAAAAAGATAGCAGGCGCTGTTTTGACAACCATTAAAAAATTTTGCGCGCTGCTAATACTTGAGCTGCAATAGCTCGTTGTTCTTGAACAAATACACAAAACAGAGCACCGGAGACAGATCTAGTATGATTTAAAAATCATGCGGAAAATAACAGAACTGAATCCTATATTTTAAAACAACTCAAACAGATTTATGTACAACATAAATCTGTTCGAGACTTGTGCTTGTGCTGCTGAAATACGATGCTAAGTGTAAGCAAGTGCTGAAATGCGTGCGTGCTGATTATGCTTATGCGTGTATGCGTGCTAAAGTAAATGTGCAATACTGTATGCTTAAAGAACACGATACAAAGCATATTTGTTTATGGATGTTCGGATATCAACATCCTACATCTCCCCTTCTTCCACCTCGGAAGGCTCCACTAGAAGATTTGATCTTACAACTGCGTGTACAGACCCAATCCCACAACAAGCAGCTGTGAGAACTCCTAGACTCCACAAATGCAAAACAGCCTCAACTGTGTGACTGACTACATACACAAGAGTTTTACGTCTTCATGCTTGGACGGGAACTGTGAACATATTTCGAGATTCATTCACAAACAGATGTGAATGAATCCGGGTGTGTGAGATTGATACATTGTAGCTCTCAAACTCTCTGTTTTTCTCACACACGAGGGACATGCTCTAACAAGCTAATTCTAGACTTAGCAATCAACACTCGTGAAAAGCTCCTCTCTAATGGCGGTTGATTGCTTCGTCTATCTCTTCATTTTTCCCTCTGTTGGTGCACTGTATATTCAAAGTAATTTTCCCACAGTATTTAGTTGCACCAACTGAACACTTAGCAGAGAACTTCTTCAATTGGCGTTGCCTCGAATATATAGCCTCTGTAGAAATTCTTCCCGTTGGAAAGCTTCCAAAACTGTTCAGATGGCTATCTTGTCTTCTTTCCATTTTAGTGCAACGCTCCTCTGTAAAGTAGTACTTGCGTCCTTTTCTTTTGCAGGCTTCTTGTCGCTTTCTCCATTTGAATTGAGCTCAGCAGTTGACATCTAACTTTGATAATTCATCAACTGCTTCGCTACTGATTTATCATTACGACTTCTGCGCTTTGCTACTTCTTCGTTTCTTCGTGACTGGTTTTCCAACGACTGGATGCTGCGCTTGCGTCTGGTTCATCAAATGCTTCGCCTGAATCTTCTTGCGTCTGGATATCTTTGCGTTGCGACTGATTCCACTGTAGCTTCGTCTGCTGAAATAATCAACGCAAAGTCTTCCTGCTGAATCTTTAGCGCAAGAGCAAAACGCTGTCGTATCAACTTATGTAAACGACATCGTTTTGCTATCACTATCTTCAAATAGCATCTGCTGATGAACAGTAGCTCTCTGCTGAATTTCCTCCTCTACGACGTCGCTTCTCTTTTGCGTCTCACTTCATCTGCTGAAACTCCAACACGACGTCGCTTCACTTTTCGCGCTTCACTTCATCTGCTGAAAAGCCAACTGCTGATTGTGATGACATCAAGGCTGATGTCATCACAGTTCATTCCATATCTAGCGCCTTTTCTCATCTGCTGAATCTTCATCTGCTGATCACTGTAGCTCCTGCTGAATGATGACGTCACTGCTGATGTCATCTACTCTTTACGCTCCAGCTGATCTTCTTCGTTCTAGCTCCAGCTCCAGCTTGCGCTTCTTCTAAGCTTCTTGAATGGCGACTGTTGATAGATTCATCAACAGTACTTATAAACGCTACTGCTAACATATTCGTCAACAATAACTTTTCGCATCTTCTTCTTCGATAGCTTTCTTCAGCAAGCTTCTCAATACATGATCCAGCTGGTTCACTTCGCTCTTTAGTACTTGCAGCTGGTTGTCGTCGTTTCAGCTGGTATATTACGCTCCAGCTTGATTTCACTTGGCCTCCGCCTGATTACGAACAACTGAATCAACTCTGGACGTCTCCATCGCTAATTCAACTGCGCATTCCATGAATCACCAAACCAACTGCTGATTGTTTATATAGCGAACCAACTGCTGGCCAAATATAGCTGATGCTGATCGTCTTCTTCGTACCTAAAATCTGTACGCTTAAGTGGAATTGTTAGAAACACAATAACAGGTTTTGTGTAATTCAAAACTTAATTAGGATCTGTAAAAACAGATCCAACAAATACTTAATGGGCCGCACACATCAGTATGGATCAAATCCAATAGGCCTTGGGCACGTTCACCCTTGCCCTTGAAGGGTTGCCTGGTCATCTTTCCTTTCAGACAGGACTCACAAGTCGGTAGGGAGTTGATGTCTGACAGATCAAACAAGTCACTCCTAACCAACTTGTTCATCCTACTTA
>KV017457.1:93697-110277 GCA_001598015.1 Dorcoceras hygrometricum
GATCGACCAGCTGGCACTCCACTCGGTCCAGCTTGGTTACCTGTAGATCTGCAAAATGGGCAACACAGACCCAAACAACACAAAAGTAGGAAAATAAATACGAGGTCAAGCCTACAGTACGAAGAGCCATCTAAAAACAGCAAATCATGCAACATGCTATAAATAAAGTTATGAAATGCATGAGGCTGTCAAGGAATCGGTAATCAAGACCAGTGTATCAACTGGCAAATCATCTCAAATCGAGCCTCTATACCCACACAGTGTATCAACCGGGAAATCATCGGTCCGTGATCTTCAGGACCCGTCAGCCCATCATAGCTCGGTGGTATTCCGAAACGACAACTCAGTCGCTCACCATTACGATGATAGCGTTGGAACTTTCAGGCACGACTCATCAGTCTGTCGGTCACAACGTGGCTCTCAATCGGGTCATCAATCAATCAGAAGGCTCAAGATGTATGCATGTATGCCAAGAAATTCATATCTGATCTCTACATGCCCAATTTACGCAAAACAGAACATACAATCAATCAATTCATCAAGTCTGCTTCACGTAAACACACAACAGCAGTCAAACAGATTTCATAACATGAAATATAGCCATGATCATGCTCAAAGCTGTTAAGAACTGCTCCAATTCGTACCTCACAGCTTGAATCTACCTCAACAGATTTCTCAAAGGCACGGCAGAACTCAGCCTAAGCAAATAAGCTTTCTCCTGACCTCCTCATCCTCGGCAGAAGCTATCATGTACCTTAAATTCAAGCTTCCAGAAGAACCAAAGAACACACGGTTCAGATCTCACGAAAAGATTCGAACAAACAGGTTCTTCGCGCTTCTCTCCAACGCCGACTCAGGCCTCCTAGCAAGTATCAATCGAAAGAGCAACTGAAGGAGAATCCAGCACCACCATTCTCGTTCAAAACAATGGCTGGAATCGACAGAAATCTAGGGAAGAAATTTTCGGGTGAACAGTAGCTATCGAGGGTTTCGAAGATGAAGATAAGAAATATCGGGTGGAAAAATGCTCTAAGTGTCGCTCAACACTTATATATATAAATCTCCATACAACAGCTGTTGTTCCCCTAAATCAGACGTCGGGTAATGCTACAGTAGAAATCTTACAACTGAATCAACGTTTCTTCTCAACGGGAACAGCCGACACCAACAGATGTTGCACTTCAAATACACAACATCAAACGATGCCGTACCAATTAATCGAAACGACGCCGCAGCATCCAACAGTTGAGAACAGATCTCTCTCAAAACGACCAACAGCTGAAACGCTAAATAACTCAAACGACAACGTATCAGGGTTCCCGCTAACAAAGGTAAAACGACGTCGCCTCAATACCAGCAGCTGGTCACTCAAACCAACAGCTGATCACTCACAAAGGCAACGGCTGATTAGCTAGAACATCAGCAGTCAACTTAGCTGTTGACCAACACTTGACAGCTGCTCGCACACGCGTTAACGCTAACTGTTGCTTCCCGCTACACATTCACTGCTGAGTTGACTAGCGTTGACATCTGATTACGCCACTGCTGAAATACCAACAGCTGAATGCTCATGCAACTCACTGCTGACTTCCTCACATAATAGCTCGCAACTGATCACGCTACTACTGAAATACCAACAGCTGAATTGCCCGCAAGCCTTCGCATAAAAACATTGCTGGCTTTACTTCTCCCAATGATAAACCTTACTGCTGAAACACTACTGGGATCATTTCCCGCTAGAAAAATGCAACTGCTGAACTCCAATTCCAAAAGTCTGAACTTCACAAACCAAACTTCACTACAATTCCTCAAAATCTGAAATTCGAAATCCCTAAAATCTCGTGACTAATCCTAAGAAAAACTGATTAATCACTATTCGAATTTCTCAATCCTCACAGGAACTATCAGAACCAGAAGAACTATAACTTGAATTCTTCATAACTTCTTTCCCTTGGATATAAAATGCTGACTATCTACTGCTGAGACACTTGGGGATGTTGAAAAGAGCACATGCCCTGAGGCACAGAATGAAAAACATGAGAAACCTGCGGCTGAACCTGTGACTGCATTTTCATCAAACCTATGACTGCTGTAACAGCATACGTTGAAAGGGAACTAGCAAAAACAAAAGGAAAATATCCAACCTTAGGCCCTCCAAAATTTGTTTTGCTTCGCCCTCTCCTGACTGGCGATATGAGGAACATAGGAGAGTAGGGACGAAAACTATCGAGCATACTCCGCCACCTTCAGACTACCTTGCACCAAATAATTAAACTCATGCTCCTTGGCATTGTAGTAAGACTCCGGAATATACTCTTGTCTAAAAGCTACACAAAAACTCTCCCATGAGATTACTAACCCATCTCTCTCATAGCTCGGGAAGCATCCTTCCACCAATGTTGTTCATGCTCCCTCAACTGAAACATACCCAAACTAATCTACATTCCTCATTGTAATGGACCTTGTGAGGACTGTGATTAACCAAGATGATTAGTGGCTTAATCAGTTAATATTAACGGTTAATCAGTCGAGATTTTTCATCTCAGTCGAGAATTTTCATCTTATAGAGCTATCGGTTGAGATGGATCAGCTCAGACGCAAGCTGATCTTATGTTCCGTGATAAGCTTCTAGTGAGCTTTGTTTCGGGTTTCAGTTTAGGTCAGTACTTGTGCGAGCTATTAGGGTGGCCTGTGCTGATTTTAGGAGTATAAGCTGATTTAAGTTCGGTGGAGAACTGACTCAGTTCGCAGTGCACTGGACATATTACTTAAGAGATTCAGCTTAGAATCTTGCTGGTGTGGTTTTGCGAGCTGGTCCAAAGTATCGTGTTTTGTGTGGATCAGCTTAGGTGCGAGCTGATCGGAAGTTCTCGTGCTGAGCTGATGTTGCGGATTGTTTTGATATCAAGTTGGGGTGTACTAGAAGTTTTGTGTTAGGATCAGCTTAGAGAGTTGATCGTTTAGTAGGGAGAAGCAGTCATGAGCTGATCTAAGTTGACAATCACGGGCTGCTCCAAGTATGTGCGTCACGATCTGAGAGTATCGCAAACTGTTTTTGTTGTCGTAAGTTGAATAGAGCATCCTAAGCTAAATTGATAGGTGTGATATGATCTGAGTCATATAAGCTGAACGACGTCGTTTAGCCAGTACTGATGGTGTGATATTATCTGTTGTAGTGAGATTAGGATCTGGCTGATTAGTGGATTAATTAAGGAGACTAATCCGATTAAGCGTAGATCAGATCAGGTGTGAGCTGGTCTGAGTGGAACATATCTGAGATGAATTGCTTCGTTGGGCATAATGTTGGTTTTCGATCGCGAGCTATTCTCGGGTAAAACATCTTAGGAGCGAGCAGATCTAGGATTTTGTTGTATAAGTGTAAGCTGTTTTAAGCTGGATCATAAGCTGGGTTCAGCTTGGGGATGTTCTGGTTTCCTTGAGATGAGTATTCAGATCGCTTATGTTGTGCCGTGCTAATTAGTGGAATCAGCTTAGGCATAAGATGATAGAAGCATTCAATGTAGACAAAGCAGTTGTAGTTTTCAGCTTAGACAAGAGATGTTCGTAGTTTTTAGATCGGACGAGAGATATTCTGATCGTCAGGTTTGGCAAGAACTGGTTGAATGGCATGAGTTGACCAGTGCATGATCTGGTTTGTTGATGCAATCAGATGATGTTGTGCATGGTGTGAGTTGTTTCATATGGTGAGATCAGGTGTGAGCTGATCTAGCTCTTTTGAGCTGGAGGGAGCGTGATCTGCACGTGCGAGAGCTGTTTAGAGTGCGAGAGATGAATCCTTGAGAGAGCTGAGTAGCAAGCGTGATCTATAGAGAGTGTGATCTGTTTGTGTGCACAAGCTGATTTTGAAAGCGTGCTGAGCTGCATGCCTAATATGGTATCAGCTTTGAGACCTGAGCTGGTCGTGACTACTGTAGAACAGATCACGGGATTTTAAGTTGTGTATATATTGACTTTGACCAAGTGTTAGCGATTATTTCCAACACTTAGATATTTTCTTCTCCTCGAGAGTTCGAGCTCTTATCCTGTCACGAAACCCTTGTTACTATTCACCGAACCCTATCTTCTACGATTTTCGGCGGTAGACATCTCAGCTTGGAGCAAGGCTGGTATCTTTGGGTTCCTCTCTTCAAGCTTGTCCTTTCTATATTTTTCTTGGAGTCGTTGGTTGTCTGGAAGAGCGGGCACGACGATAGTCGAGGCATATGACTTTTCACGAGTTTCCGTCGAGTTTGTCCTCGAGTTCAGATGGCGTCTTTGGGTAAGTGTTAGTTCTCGTTCTTAGTTTCGATTCAAACCAGTAAGCCTTCGGGGTGTGGGTTCGATATAGGTTGAGCATGTAGCTCCCGGCTCTATTTATGTTGTAGTCTGTCCCCAAGCTGATTTTTCTTAGATGTTGTGCAGATTTGTAGCTTCTTGTGGTTCTCTGTCTTGATTTGGTGGCCCTGAGCTATTGGCTGAGAGCTGGCGGGACAGTGTGCGTGTAATCTGTTTTAGCAGAGAACCTTGAGTTAAGTTTTTGTAAGATTTGAGCAAAGGTACGAATTGAGCGTGTGATTACAGTTTGAGATAGGCATGTGAATATACTTGTGCATGCTGAAATGTTGAGCCGTGTATTGCGTGTTGATTCCTGAGTTGTTTTGTGTATACCGTATGTTGTTTTGGTGGTTTTGTTGGCATTGCATGTATACACATCATGTTGATCATGTCATAGCATTAAATGCATTTGCATAGCATATTGGGCCCTACGATCTGTTGATAACCGTGATCTATTGCTCTGTTCGATTTCTGCTCTAGTGAGGTGGTGTTGGGTTACAAACTCACGATTGAGTGCATTGAGGACGCAATGAGTCGCTCTCGCAGCCCTCAGGTGCAGTGGTTTGGATAGATAGTGGCAGGTGGTATTAATACCCTTGGCATTCCGTGCAGTCGGACGGGTAGCGCCCATCTTCGTGTCGACGATGAGCTACATCTATTTTCTGTTGGATTTGCCCCGGTAACACCCAAATTCCCGATGAAGTTGCCACAGATTGATGTTGACCATTCATTCAACTTCCAGTTTGTTACTCGATGATTCATGGTACCTCTTATGCATTACACGACATGATATATTGCATGATGTATTTGAATATTGTATTATATTGCTCTTTGTACTGAGGTTTGACCTAGTTTACTTTTCAATTGGGGCTGCTTTGCTCGTGTGTGACCACTGTAGGATTTTCAGGTAGTCCAGCTAGGCAGATTGGTGCATCAACTAATGGAGCCCCATAGGCGTTGTTGAGTTCCCTGTAATATATATAGTTCATCGCGTCATTTACCAGGTGATGTCCTAGGTAGTTGTCGTTATGAGGATTCTATTTTTTGTTGATTGTTGAGATTATATACATATACTGCTTGAGTGATTTGATACTGTTTGCGTTTTGACTTTTGAACCAAGTCTGTATTTTGATTACCCGAGTATTTTGAAGATATATTTTCAGTTCGGGCCAAAAACAAAAGTTTAACCACTTTTAAGCTCCGTGTTTTATTGTTAATTGCATTTTTATTTCTTGATTATGAGCATCGGGTCTGACATTTTGGTATCAGAGCTTAAACTGGGATAAGCTCGATTCTTTTCTATCACACTCGAGTCTAGGCACAGTGATTGTTCTCCTGTATGTTCTTGATTACTTGAATTACTTGCCTTTGTGCTTACCTGTGAGTGCCTGTAGATGCCGCCGAGGAGGATAGGTAGAGCTAGTAGGCAGATAGTGGGTGAGTCGAGATCCTTGCATAGTGTTGAGGGAGAGGATGCTGCTCAACCTAGTGTTCCTATGAGACGTCGTGCTAGACGATTTTCTGCCCTTATCTCATTCGCTAATGCAGTGAGCAGAGCGATTGACTTTGCGGAAGGTCTTTTGGTTAGGCAATCTCAGGTTCAGTAGCCTGCTGGACAAAGTTTGGATCCTTTGCCATCTGGGATGCCTTATTCCCAGCCTCCTCATGCACCATCGTCGTCGGGTCATCAGAGCTTCAGACCGAGAGGGAGGCAATTCAAGATATCGAGTTTGGGTTCTTCTCCTTCAGACATTTCTAGTGGAGCGAGTTTGAGAGCAAGGTTCTGTGGTCAGTGTGGGCAAGCATCTGATTTCTCAGTGTGTTGGAGTTCGAGGCGCGTGCAATAGCTGTGGGCAGGTTGGACACTTTGCTAGGGCGTGTCCTTCTGCCAGGGGACAGCGCTCTAGCCATCGCAATAAGGTTGATTGGAAGTTCTTCGAAGCGACCGTTTTCCCCTACTCAGTCCCAACGATCAGGATTTCAGCCATCAGAGGTGTCTAGTTTCTGAGGGCCTTCTCCATCTCGACACCCGGGACCTCAGCAAACTCAAGTGGATGCATGACTGGATTAATCCGATGATATGCCCGGAGGAGTTATTGCAGGTACTCATCTTACCTTTGATTATCCTGCACGAGTTTTATTTGACACTAGAGCATCACACCATTTTTATCTGAACTATTTGTGTTTGAGTATGGGTTGGTTTCTACCCCCATTTGTGTGATGTTGTGTCTTTTGCTACTCCTGCCAGTGTGATGTTGTTGTCCCGTGAGAAGTGATGAGTTGTGTTGGTAAGTTTGATGAGTAAGAGCTGGTAATGAATTTGTTTGCTTTGGGAATGTTTAGCTTGCTGTTGCTTGAGAACTAAGGATATATGATTTATGCTTGGGATGCAATTTCTGAACCGCTATTAGAGGTTGGTGACATTTCCATTGTTTGAGAGTTCCCTGAAGTTTTTACAGATGAGATTCCTGGATTTTCTCCAGAACAAGAGATGGTTTTCGGCATTGAGTTGGTGCCAGGGCCTACCCCAATTTCTAGAGCCCCTTTTCTCTTGGCGCCAGCTAAGTTGAGGTAACTTAAGCATCAGTTGCAGGGATCAACGGTGTACTCAAAGATTTTTTTGTGTTCAAGTTACATCAGTTGAAGATCCGAGATGAGGATGATTAGAAGATGGCTTTCCGGACCAGGTATTGGGCATTATGAATTTCAGGTGATGCCTTTTGGATTGACGAGTGCCCCTGCTGTCTCCATGGATCTGATTAAATGCTTTTTCAGTAAGTACATTAACCATTTTGTGATCGTCTTGATCGACTATATATTGGTCTCTTCGGGAACCAAAATGGAGAAGAAGGAGCACTTGAGGTTTTTTTGGACGAATGAATGTGAGTCTAACTTTCTGACGCTGAAAGAAAGGTTGAATACTGCTCCTGTGTTGGCTTTACCCTCTGGATCGGGAGATTTTGGTGGTGTTCCCCGATGCTCCTTTGCGCATTTGGTTTGCGTTTTGCTACAGAACGGGCGAGGTATAGCTTATGCGTCTCGATTTTTGAAACCTCGTTGGACTAGATATCCCGTTCTTGACTTGGAGTTGGCTGCCATCGTGTCTGCGTTGAAGATTGGCACCACTACTTGTATGGAGAGCAGTTTGTGATCTACATCGACCACCAGAGTTTGAAGTATATATTCACTCAGTCAGACTTGAATTAAGACCGCGTCGATGGATGGATTTTCTCAAGACTTCTATTGCAATATTCAGTACGAGCCTGGGAGAGTGAATCTTGTTGCAGATGTTTTGAGTAAGAAAGCCTAGTCAGGTCAGTCAAATGATTTTACATTTTCTTGTGGTGGTGTTGAGTTTTCGAGGGATATTGGTGGTTCCGAACCTGATCGAATGAAGTAAGACATCCTGAAAGAGGCCTTAGTAGTCGCGTATCATGCGCCCAGGCAAGAAGAAGTTGTATCATGCCTTGAGATCTTATTCGTGAGTAAAGGCATGAAGGCGATATTTCAAGAATTGTGGTTCGATACTTGAACCGCAAACAGGTCGAGGCTGAGAGGAAGAGACCTGGTGGTATGCTTCAGAGTTTATAGGTTCCCTAATGGAATTGGAAGCTCATTGCTATGGATTTTGTTACCCTTTTATCTCGTTCAACCCGAGGTTGTGAAGCGATTTGGTAGTGGTTGATGGATTTTCTAAGTCAGTCCAATTTTTCCCTATGATTTGACGCGTTCCATGAAGGAAATGATGAGACGGTACGTCGACCATGTGGTGAGATTGCATGGTGTGCCGGTGTAGATAGTGCTCGACAAAGATTTTTGCCTGACTTCTCGATTTTTAGAAGAGCTTGCAGGTAGCTTTGGTCTAGAGTGGCTATGAGTTCAGCGCTTTTGTGAGGTCCGAGGGCTCAAAGAGGGCGGGGAGTGATCGTCGGTGCCAAGAGGTTGCACGGACAATGAGCGGCTCTTGGCAGGCTTCTAGAGGTGAAGGGGCGCATGAATGAACCGATCCCACACTTGAATGAGAGGGATTACGAGACTGGGAAGTTACAGATGTAATTGAGGTTAGCTGAGGAAGGCTTATCAGATTTAATTGATACTACTCATATCAACAAGGTGCATATTCTTTTCGGTAGCTCATCACTTAAGAACTCCAAGGTTAAGCGTTCTTGACTTGGGACAATTTTGGGATGGGTGACCCTCTGGGAAGTTTCTCAGGGTTCGTGCGAGTGAGGACAAAACACGCTGAAAAGGCCAGTGTTGGTACAGTGGGGGCAGTCGTTAAATCTGAGGCGTTACAGCTTTCCCTCGAGATAGCCAATCTGAGCGGACCATACAGACTTTAGAGGATATGTTGCGAGCTACAGTGAGGGATTTCAGTGATTTTTGGCAGGATTCCTTGATTTTGGTATAGTTTTCGTATAACCATTGTGAGACCTGAAATTTAATACAAGATTAATTGTTGGATTAATCGGTTCTTAAGAAATTCTGGAGGTTCTGATTACATTTGGAAGGTTTGTATATAATTTTGGGTCGGATTTCACATTTGAAATGATTCTGGACAGTTTGGTAATTTCGCGTTAGAGACCAGCTATTCGTTTTGTATAGGGTGAAAACGTCGTCGTTTTGACCTAGTGTACAGTAGAGATCTGTTGAACGCGTATGTTATATCAGACGTTGTGTTTGGTTAAGAAACAGCAGTAGCGCTTACGTGGATTTCAGATGTTGGATAGTTAGCGCGTTTTTTTGTTCAGCAGTTGGTGCGTTTGCCTTCAGTAGTGATCAGCTGTTGGGTTCTTTACGACGCCGTTTTATTTTGTTGAAACGCAGCGTTTGGGAATCAGCTGCCGGTCGCGTAAGACATTACTGTTGAGGGATCTGTTGCATTGATTTATCCAGCTGTTGGTTTTGGTTGATCAGCTGTTTACAGCAAGGATGACGTATCCTATGCGACGTTGTTTAGTTAAGTTGATGCGACGCCGTTTTGCTTAGCGATATTTTCCCCGATTGTTGTTCTTCGCTTTGAACCCTAGAACACTGTTCACCGTGAGTTTCTCCGGCGAATTCCCGTCGTTTCCGGTCACCATTTTGGACGTTCAAGGTAGCGTTGGACTCCTCTTGAGAAGCTCTTTCATTCTATACCACTCTTGGGAGCTGTTGTTAGCTGGAAGTAAGATCGCGAAGTGCTTCCTTCGGCCGTGTGTTCGCTGTGCAGGTAGCCCTTCGATTAATAGATAAGATCTTACCTTAGAGCTTTGTTATTGAGCTTCCTGTTGAGTTGTTGAGTAGGATGATAGCTGGTTTGAGTGTATAACTCCCAGACGTAAGTTCTATGCCGTGTCCCGTGGGATTTATGTTTTGTGAATTGTGTGTTTAGCAGGTCTAAACCAGAATTCTCGGGACTCTTGATTGTGGTAATCGTTGCACAGAATTAGACGTACGGATCTTGAGCTTGAAATCCAGCTTGTATTAGTGTGGGATTTAATGTGAGAGCTGGTTTGCATGTCTGGTTGGGATTACCGTGAATATTGTGGTGTATTGCTTGCTGTGCATTTGTGTTATGCTAGCTACTTGCTGTTATGTGCATCCACGCATTTATTCACTTGAATTTCGGATCCCTTGCTTTGTATCTTGTTGTATTGTGCTGTTGTTTCTTACCAGGATGCGAGGGCGAGCGACGATACCGCACTCTCATCTCCATGATGGGATTCGTTATCCCTCATGCGCCGAGTGGTTAACTACCACAATTCATGAGTTGTGCAACGGCAGGTTGAGCTGTTTGATGCATCTGGTATTCGGGTGTAGTGTCAAGGCGAGTGACTCATTACCACACTTTGAACACACCCCGTGGCCACTGTTTGTTGCAGATTCTGTGGAGCTATGTTTGATTCCTTGGCTCCCTCTTTGGTTGTAGCCTTCAGCGGTTGTTCAGTGTCTCATGCATAGCATCTGCATTTTATCTTATGCTTTTCTTAGCTATTTCAGTTGCTCTCCGTACTGGGGTTTGACCCCATGTCCCTCTGGGGCTTGGTTTGTTTGTTTGCCTGTTGTTGTTCAGGTTTCCAAGGTTATTCAGCTGGTCGTGGTGCTGACCCAGCTAGAGGTGCCCAAGGAGGTGGTTAGAGGTATCCCAGTAGCGTATAGCATATATATGTATCAGTACAGTTAGCCAGGGGATGCCCTGTGCTTTTGTTGTATTTTATTGTACTCAGTTGTGGTTGTTACCTGGTATTTGATACATGTTTATGATGTACCGTTTGTTGTGGTGGTCTTGTTAAACTGGGATATCTATTTTGAGTATTGTTGTATTTTAAATTATATTGTTTTAAACCGTCAAGCCAAACGCAAAAATTTTACGCGCTTTTTAATAGCTTCCGCTTGTGTTTGTGTGATTTTACTCTGTTGTGATCACGAGGCCTGACATTTTTGGTATCAGAGCTTAAGCTGGGATAAGCTCGATTTTTTTTATCACACTTGAGTCTAGGCACAGTGTCGTGTGTTGCATGTGCTTGACCTATGTGATTATGTGCTGCATATTTTTGTTGTGAGACCTGAAATTGTAATAAAGATTAATTGTTGGATTAATTGATTTTTGAGGAAGTCTGGGTGTTTGGAATTCTTTTTGAAGGTTTCCTTTGCATTTCGGGTCAAAAATCACATTTAGAGCAAATCTGGAAATTTTGGAATTTTCAAGTTTGAAATCTGGTTTTGCGAGAAATCTGAATTGTTGGTGAAATCTGTTCGTTTCGTGAGAAATCTATTCGGATTTTGTGAAATCTGGACGTTTGGTGTTGCAGCGTGTTTTATAGCGAGCGAGATCAATACGCCGTCGTTTTCGTGAGATATGGATGTCGCAAAGTAGCTGAGATCTGTTGCGCTTGTATATAGAAGTTTGCGCATCGCGTTTTTATCGTAGACACTTGTACATCGTCGTTTAGGAGAGATCTGGTATTGCGTTAGCGCTATGATCTGATTTAGAGATCTGGCCGCGTGTTTTTGTGTTGAGGGAGAAACGATGTCGTTTAGATAAGTTTCAACGGCGTCGTTTTGGTGAACGCTTGAGGGAGAGATGTGTTTCGCGAGTTTAGCGTTCGAGTGACTAGATTCCAGCGTTTGTGTTTAACGTTCCAGACTTCATCATGATGCTGCGCGACGTCGTTTTAGCGTTAGCGCTATTTCCAGCTTTTAGCGTTTTGATGTTCAGATTTCACCGCGGTTTTGAGTAACGTAGCGTTTAGCATTTTGGCCTTCACATTTCTTCGTGTTTTGGAGCGAGCGATGACTTGTGAGATCTGTTGTTTGTTGTGTTGCGTTCAGAAATCTTGAGAGCTGATTCTGTCGGTGGCTAATTAACCAGATTTCATGCGTGCATAAATTAGAAGCGTTGGCCTTCAATTATTGAACAGATCCCATACTTAGCGATTTTTCTCCCAACCTTCGTTCTTCACTTCAAACCCTCGGGTACTTGTTCACCGTGAGCTTCTCCGGCGAATTCCAGTCGATTCCGGCCACCATTTTTCACGTTTGAGGTAGCATTGGACTCCTCTCGACAAGCTCTTTCATTCCATACCGATTTTGGAAGCTGTCGTTGGCTGGAGCAAAAGCACTAAGTTGCTGTTTTCGTGTGTGTATTTCGCTGTTCAGGTAGCCGTTAGTTTTAGTTGTTGAAATCTTGTTCCTAGACTTGAATTGAGCTTCCTATTAAGTTGTATGGGTAGGATTGAGCACTGGTTTTAGTGTATAGATTCCAGCCGTGAGCCGTGAGCTTTTGTTGAAGTTTGCCTGAGATCTTACGTGTGTTTAGCAGGTTGGATCCAGTTTTCTAGAGGCTTGAATTGTGGTAATTGTTGCACAAAATTAGGTACGGATTTGGAGCTTATAAATGCAGCGTGATTATGGCTGGAATAAATTGTGAGATGGCTGTTGTGTCTACCGTGTATAGATGCATTGTGATGTTGCTGTTTTGTGAGATGGCCGTGGGTTTTGGACTTGTATGCTTGCTGTTGTGATTGTTGTTTTGCATATGGTTATATGCTTGTTGTCCAGCATGTTGCATACATGTATTGTCATCTCATTTCAGCTTTTGCAGCCATTGTTTCGTTGTTGTTGCTCTGTTCTTACCAGGATGCAAGGGCGAGCGGCAATACCGCACTCTCATATCCCTGCTGGGTTTGTTAGCCACCATGCGCCGAGTGGTTAACTACCACCGTTCATGGGCGAGGCAACGACAGGTTGAGTTGTTTGATGCATCTGGTATTCGGGTGTAGTGTCAAGGCGAGTGGCTCATTACCACACTTTGAACACACCCCGTGGCCACTGTTGTTGCAGATTCCGTTGAGATGTGCATTGAGTTCTTTGGCTCCCTTCTTGGTTGTAGCCTCCGGTTGTTGTCCTTGGTCTCATGCATAGCATCTGCATTTTATTCTTGTTGTTTACTTCTGTTTTATAGTTGCTCTCCGTACTGGGGTTTGACCCCATGTCATTCTGGGGCTTGGTTGTTTTCTTTGCCTGTTGTGTTTACTTCAGCTTTTCCAGGTTATTCAGCTGGTCATGGTGTTGACCCAGCTAGAGGTGCCGCAGGAGGTGGTTAGAGTATCCCAGTGGCGTATAGCATATTTATATGTATTAGTGCAGTTAGCCAGGGGATGCCCTGTGCTCTTGTTATATTTTGTGGTACTCGGTTGTGGTTGTTACAAGGTATCTAATACATGTTATGCTATATTGTTTGTCATGGGCTTGTAGCCTTTGTTTGGTTGGTTTTGTGAATTGGGATATCAATTTTGATTATTGTCATATTTTAAATTATATTGATTTAAACCGTCAGGCCAAAAGCAAAAAATTTTACCCGCTTTTTAGTAGCTTCCGCTTGTACTTGTGTGTTTTTACTCTGTTGTGAGCACGAGGCCTGACAGTTGTGATATCTATGCTGTATCTGTTCTCTGTTGCCTTATCCTGTTGAGTGCCTTCGTAGATGCCGCCTAGACGTAGAGATTTTTTGGATCGTACAATTGCCTGGAATGAAGGGAACAAGGTAGGTACTATTTTGGGTGAATAGTACAAGTGTACAGTGGCCGTTTCTCTATGCTTACACAGAAATGGAAAGAAGACAAATTGGCTCTGTGGATGAGCAATTTACCTTGTAGTGGAGCAGGAATTACGGTGTACAATTTTGGCAGTAATTCAAACGGGATTCATTTTCCTTTGAAGGATTAATGTTACCGTTGCAGTCGAAGCCTATAAATATCAGCAGCAGTGTCGAAGAAAACACAACTCGCTATTTTATCATCTTGATGCAACGCTGTCAAAATTACTACAGAGCTTTCACTCCATTGATATTTCAAAAAGCTCAAGACTCGAAGAACAATTCGTTTTGATCTTCATTAGATAATCTTTCGAGTCAAATTACAGTCTCTAGCTTCGTGTTCTCATTGATATATTTGATAGAGTCTGTAAACGAACTGTCTTTTAAGAAGTTCGTAAAACGTTATAAATCTTGTAAACCAGCAGCTAGTCTGCGTGAAGCGTTGTGAGGTGCTAGGAGTTCTCAAAGGCAGTTAGCTTTGGGATCGGGTGCTTGTAGATTGTCTACCTGTATCAAAGTCTTCTAGTGATACCTTCCGAGGAGGAAGAAGGGGAGACGTAGGATATTCATATCCGAACTTCCCGAAACAAACTCTCGACCCAATATTTTATTTACGCAGTTTTATTGTGTTGCGCTTAGTTCATTGTTCACAAACCAATCGGCCTATTTCCGCACTTATTTTAGTTGGCTGAGAAGTTTGCTTATAACTGAGAATCCAAAAGTTTTTAAAAGAACCTTTGAAATAGAAAAATTCAAGGAGTTCATTCAACCCCCCCCTTCTGAACTCCTATTTGCTTAGTGATCCTATTTCCGGGGACCATCATATTCTATCATGTCCAGTATGACGACGAGCTTCGTTTGAGTTTGGTGACCCTTCAGCTTAGAAAAGGTGCAGAGCGCTGGTGGCGAGGTGCTTCTAGTACTTTTTTGGAGACCGACGTTGGGATTACTTGGGATAGCTTTTGCGAGACTTTTAGGCAGGAGTATGTTCCTGAGTCATATGTGAATGCCCGTGAGTGAGAGTTTGATCATCCGGAGCAGGGCTCGATGTCTGTCCGTGAGTATGCTCGGATGTTTTCTTCTTTGTTGGCGTACGTCCCTCATGTTTCTGGCCGGGATAGGGCCAAGAGGACCATATTTCTATAGGGTTTAAATGAGGAACTGTATCAGATGGTGCTGACAAGCAAACCCAAGACTTATGCTGAAGAAGTTGATAGTGCTATCGATATTGAGGAAGTTTTGCGGAGTCGTCGTGCTCGTAGGCAGCAGGTGGCGCAGGGTGGTCGTCCTGCTGATCAGGGAGCGTAGTCTTCGCAGTCTTCCCAGTCAGCCCATCAGCCCTAGCAGCAGCAGAAGCCGCAGGTGGCGCAGCAGTCTGGCCGTCAGAGGTTCCGACCCCGCGGTTCAAGAAGAAGTCTTGTTCTGGATTGTCTGGTTCAGGTAGTCGAGTAGCAGTGGTTCTCGAGCTGAGTTCTGTGGTTATTGTGGTGGCAAGCGTCCTTCTACCCAGTGTGTCGGTGTGCAGGGCTCTTGCAATCTTTGTGGTCAGTATGGGCATTTTGCTTGGGTGTGTCCGTCAGCTGGATCGCAGCAAGCCGCAGCCTCGCCTCAGGGTCGTGGAGGACAGTCTAGGGGTCGTTCCCCTCAGTTTCAGCAGCCCCGGTTGGATGAGACTCAGTTCATGCCGTTCTAGTATCCTGGTCCGTTGCGATTCGGACAGTCCTCTCAGCCATTCTGTTCTAGACCTCAGCATGCTCAGGCCAACGTCATGACTAGGGAGCAGGCAGAGGAGACTCCGAGTAGGGTGATCGCAGGTACATGTCTTGTTTTCGATTTTACTGCGCGTGTATTGTTTGACACCGGTGCATCGTATTCTTTTATATCTGATTCTTTTGTTATCGAGCATGGTCTGCTACCATTCCTTTGCGTTTTCTATTTCTACCCCTGGCGGTGTGAGCCTGTTCTCCCAGGAGGTTTTGTTAGATGGCGTTTTGAGATTTGGGGAGCATGTGTTGGTGGCGAATTTGATCCGTCTGATGTTGTGGGATTTCGACTGCATTGTTGGGATGGGCGTGTTGTCCAATTATAGGGCCTCCGTGGATTATTTCCATGGGATTGTTCGTTTTAGGCCTTTGTCTCACGAAAATTGGGACTTCTACGGCCAGGATTCTCGATCGAAGATCCCGTTAGTCTCAACGATGGAGATATTCAGCTTGTTGTCCTTAGGGAATGCTGGTTTCATGATTTACACTTTGGATGCGTCTTCTTCTTCTCGTGTGCAGCTTAGTGACGTTCCCGTGGTGCGACATTTTCCCGATGTGTTCCCGGAGGAGATTCCTGGTTTTCCTCCGAGGAGGGAGATTGACTTCAGCATTGAGCTGGTGCCTGGCACAGCTCCAATTTCTGTGCCCTGTATCGTCTGGCGCCTGCGGAGTTGCGAGAACTCAAGGTGCAGTTGGACGATTTGCTGGAGAAAGGTTTTATCAGACCTAGCATGTCGCCGTGGGGAGCGCCCATTTTGTTTGTGAAGAAGAAGGATGGCTCAATGCGGATGTGCATTGATTTCCGCCAGTTTAATAAAGCTACAGTTAAGAACAAGTACCCTTTACCCAGGATCGATGATCTGTTTGATCAGCTGCAAGGTTTTGCGGTGTATTCGAAGATTGACTTGCGTTCGGGGTACCATCAGCTGAGAGTAAGAGATCAAGATGTCGCAAATACTGCTTTTTGTACTAGGTACGGACACTTTGAGTTCTTGGTTATGCCGTTTGGGCTGACCAATGCACCTGCAGTCTTCATGGATCTGATGAACCGGGTCTTTTGAGAGTTCATTGATCAGTTTGTGATAGTGTTCATTGACGAAATCTTGGTATATTCTAAGACTCCTTTGGATCATAAGGAGCACCTGAGAATTGACCTTCAGACGTTGAGAGACCAGCAACTGTATGCTAAATTCTCCAAGTGCGAGTTTTGGCTGGATCGCGTCGTATTCTTGGGTCATGTTATTTCAGCCGAGGGGATTTCTGTGGATCCCAGTAAGGTTGATGCTGTTTTGAACTGGGAGCGTCCGAGAAATGTGTCGGAGATTCGTAGTTTCTTGGGTCTGGCTGGCTATTACCGTCGTTTCATTGAGGGATTTTCTAGCATAGCAAAGCCGATGACTCAA